>SJXQ01008447.1:27708-90466 GCA_006408695.1 Aepyceros melampus
ACATATATATATATATATATATTTAATTTAAAAATAAAAACCAGAAGTAACATGTTGATGACTCCTAAATCTACACTTCTCCCAAGCTCACTACCCTGACAGTCAACTGCCTCTTGGACATTATGTAGGTGTTTCATGGGCAACTCAAGTTTGTTTGTCCAAAATCAAACTCATCTTTACCCCTCCCCTGGATAAGACAAAGTACTGCTCTTTCTGCAGGTTTCTAACTAATTTCATAAACTGGAATCTTGAGTGGCACCTTTGGCATATCTTCTGCCCCTCTCCGTTTTCAGTTCATCACCGTATCTTACCAACATCATTCTCCAGCTGTCTGTCCATCCGGACTTTCACTATACTACTGATGTTTTCCTGTCTGGACCTCTCATCTCCTGCCACTTGCCCTCTTGTATCTTACACTGCAGCCACACTGAGCTGCTTTTAGTCCTTGAGATGTACCATGGGCTTACTTTCCACTTGACCTTTGAGACAGTGGTTCTCTTTGCCTGGAATGCTCTGGCCATACTGCATCTGTTTCTATCTTCTGCTTAAATGCTATTTCCTTTGGGAGCCTTCACTCATCCCCACCACTCTCTGGACCAGGTTAAGTGACCCCAATCACCAATTCCATAATTCTTGTGATATTGCCCCTACTATAGCACTTGTCAAAGTCTATTTTGGAGACTTGACTAATTACTTATTTTCTTCCTAAACCCTTAGTTCAGGAATTGTATCCATCTTGTTTACTAACGGGGCTTCCCTGGTGGCTCAGATGGTAAACAATCCACTTGCAATGCAGGAGACCCATGTTCGATCCCTGGGTTGGGAAGATGCTGTGGAGAAGGGAATGGCTATCTGCTCCAGTATTCTTGCCTGGAGAATCCCACGAACAGAGGAGCCTGGCAGGCTACAGTCAATAGGGTCATAAAGAGCAGGACATGACTGAGTGGCTGAACAACAACAGTGGACTGTAATAATACTAAGTAGTATTTTTTGAGTACTTAATACATACTAAGTACTTTACATGCTTATCTCGCCTAATTCTCATAACAGTCCTATGAAACAGACGTATTATTACTGTCTGTATTAGGCAAATAAGGAGAACAACGTTTAAAGAACTAAAAATAAAAACATTGTCCAAGGTCTTCTCAGCAGTGATTTTCCAAGATAGCTGCCAATGATCCTTCTTCTAGTGATAGTACCATGGTGAAGTCCCCTCTCACACTGAATCAGGACTGACCAGTGCGACCGGTAGAAAATGGCAGAGGTGATGGTCATGTAACTTCCAAGGCAAGATCACTGTGGCCTCTGCCTTGCTCCCTTGGCTCACTTGCTTTGGGGTAAGCCGGTTGCAAAGTCATCAGATCACTTAAGCTGCATGGGGAGCCCATATGGAAGGAAACCAGTCTCCCTGCCAATAGCCTACAGCACCTTGCAGTATGAGTGAGCCACCTGGGAAACAGAGTTCCCAGGCTTGGTCTAGTCTTCAGCTGATTGCAACCCCATGAAAAACCTTGGGCCAGAATCACTTAGCCAAACTGCCCCCAAATTTCTGAACTACAGAAGCTGAGGAAGATGAAAAACGATTATTACTGTTGTGAGCCTGACAGTTTGGGGGTGATTTGTTTCACAGTAGATAACTCATAGGCAGTTCAGTGGCATGTGTGTGTGTGCTAAGTCACTTCAGTCCTGTCCAACTCTGTACAGACCTCATGGACTGTAGCCCACCAGGCTCCTCTGTCCATGGGATTCTCCAGGAAAGAATATTGGAGTGGGTTGCCAAGCTCTCCTCCAGGGGATCTTCCCAACCCAGGGATCAAACTTGCATCTCTTAAATCTTCTGTGTTGCAGGAGGGTTCTTTACCACTAGCACCACCTGGGAAGCCCCAGTTCAATGGCAGAACCAGGATTTTCTCCCAGGTCTGACTCCAAAATGCTCTTAACCATGAGCTCTCTATTTTCTTACATACTCATTTTTAACACAAAGAGTTAAAAATGATAGTTATGCAAGCATCTCACAAACTCTCTGTCACAGATGACAAAATGGAGGACAGAGAGATTTAGAAATTAGTGAATTCAAGTTTTGACATCAGGTGGTCTAATTTTAAGACCTGTGCTCTTTGTTACCATACCGAGCTAACATTATAATCACAACAATCTTTCAGGAAAATTAATCTGGAGTTGGACTGCTAGATAGAACGGAAAGGAAAGAGCATGAAAGTGTGGTCCTTGACTGGGAGGCTACTGTGATTATCAAAGAGAATATTATTTGAGAGAAATCAAGACCTCTGTCATGGAGAACAACCCTGAAACTATTTCTCAAAGTATCTTTGAATACTATTTTTAAAATAAAAATTTAATCTTTCATTGATATTATTTTTGTATTGTTTCTTAAAGAATTGTTTATTTGCTTATATACTTTTGGCTGTTTTTCTGGGCTCCAAAATCACTGCAGATGGTGATTGCAGCCATGAAATTAAAAGATGCTTACTCCTTGGAAGAAAAGTTATGACCAACCTAGACAGTATATTCAAAAGCAGAGACATTACTTTGCCGACTAGGGTCTGTCTAGTCAAGGCTATGGTTTTTCCTGTGGTCATGTATGGACGTGAGAGTTGGGCTGTAAAGAAGGCTGAGCACTGAAGAATTGATGCTTTTGAATTGTGGTGTTGGAGAAGACTCTTGAGAATCCCTTGGACTGCAAGGAGATCCAACCAGTCCATTCTGAAGGAGATTGGCCCTGGGATTTCTTTGGAAGGAATGATGCTGAAGCTGAAGCTCCAGTACTTTGGCCACCTCATGTGAAGAGTTGACTCATTGGAAAAGACTCTGATGCTGGGAGGGATTGGCGGCAGAAGGAGAAGGGGACGACCAAGGATGAGATGGCTGGATGGCATCACTGACTCCATGGGCATGGGTCTGGGTGAACTCCAGGAGTTGGTGATGGACAGGAAGGCCTGGCGTGCTGCGATTCATGGGGTCGCAAAGAGTAGGACACCACTGAGCGACTGAACTGAACTGATGCTGGCTCTTTGTTGCTGCTTGTGGGCTTTCTCTAGTTGCGGTGATTGAGGCTACCCTTTGCTGTGGTGTGAGGGCTTCTCATTGTAGTGGCTTCACTTGTTATGGAGCATGGGTTCAGGCTCAGTAGCTGGGGTGCATCAGCTTAGCTGTCCTATGGTAAGCGGGGTTTTCCTGGAGCTACGATAGAACCTGTGTTCCCCACATTGGCAGGTGGATTCTTAACCACTGGACTTCCAGGAAAGTCCTCTTTGATTACTGTTATTGCCTGTTGAAGATTTGGATGGGCAGGTCATTGATCTTTAACAATAAAATATTTCTCAAATTGCAATAATCTCTATTTATCACTCAGTACTCTAGAAAGAGATTAACCATGATCATTGTCCAATCAGAGAAGGCAATGGTAATCCACTCCAGTACTCTTGCCTAGAAAATTCCACGTGCAGCCTGGTAGGCTGCAGTCCATGGGGTCACGAAGAGTCAGACACGACTGAGTGACTTAGCAGCAGCAGCAGCATTGTCCAGCCTGACCTCCCAAATGGTGGGAGTTGGGCCAGCTGAAGACTTGTCAGCATTCTCTATAATGTGTAATTTCTATTTTCCTGCAGCATTCAATATTTATTTATTATTACCTATATTTATTTTTTTAATTGGAGGATAATTGCTTTACAATGTTGTGTTGGTTTCTGTGGTACAGCAAAGTGAATCAGTCATAAGTATACACATATCCCCTCCTTCTGGAGCCTCCCTCCCACCTACCTCCAATATTAATTTTTATATCAAAATATTTGTACTGCTGTTTAAAAAAATTTTTTTTAAGTTTTTATTTTATATTGGGTATAGCCAATTAACAACGTTGTGATAGTTTCAGGTGAACAGTGACGAGACTTAGCCATACATATATATGTATTCATTCTCCCCCAAACTCCTCTCCGATCCAGGTTGCCACATAACATTGAGTAAAGTTCCCTGTGCGGTACAGTAGGTCCTTGCTGGTTATCCATTTTAAACATAACAGGGTATGCACTCTGTTTTAGATTCTTTTCCTGTTAGGTTATTACAGAGTTTTGAGCGAGTTCCCTGCGCTCTACAGTAAGTCCTTGTTGATTATCCATTTTAAATACAGCAATATGTACACGTTCATCCCAAGCTCCCTAACTATCCCTTCTCCCCATCTGCCCCCAAGACCCCTGGCAACCATAAGGTCATTCTCTAAGCCTGTAAGTCTCTTTCTGTTTTGTAGTTTCACTGCTTTTAAAAGAGTAAGGAGAACAGGCCAAGATTTTCTGCCTTTAAGGTAAGCTAACAGATCAGTGATAATTGAAATGAGAAATCCTGGTGCAGGAAGAGAACTAATGGTGCTCTGTCCTTGGTAGAGCTTTGAGTCATTCATGCGGTACAGTGTCTGGAGAGTTCTAGTGAGTCATGCATTGCTAACTATGGAAGAAAATGCATTTTCTAAAGCTGTCTGTTATGACTCATGTCTTTCAGTGAGCATCAGCAGATGTTGGTACCCTATTGACTGTTGATCTGATAGAAAGTTTCTCAGAGAGATCTGTGACACAATTTCCCTCTTGGATCAATCTGGCACTGGTCCTTTCATTCGGCTTGCAAGATGCTTGTATTAACATTGTGACTTATTTTTGGCTTGGTGTTAAAAAGATCGTTTAGTAACAAAAATGGAGCATTTGGATATTGTGGCAGCTGGGAGGAAGGCTCTTATTTTAAAACGAAACAACTGAATGAATGTTTTTTACAGCGATTCATTCTTCATGTGGGAAACATTTCTTTGGATATATATTCTCTCTATTGGATACGTGAAGCTGTTTTACCTTCAATATTTAGGCAGAATTTCCTAGAGAGCGATTTGGGAACAATATCTATAAATGATAAAGATAGGTTCCCCTGTAAAATAAGCAGTATGGAAACTATTAGGATTGAATGTTAGGAACCACTTGGATTCTACTCCTAACTGGGTCAGAGTCTGTGTATAACCTTGAGCTATTCACGTAATCTTTTTTAAACTTAGGTTTTCTGTCTGAAATAGTCAGAAAATTGCTTACCTATTTAGCCAAGGCAGAAACAATTTCCTGATGGAAGATGACTCAGCAGCCTGAGGAGGCAATGTAGCCTCTTGTCCTGGAAGTCTTCGGGGAGACAGAGGCAGCCAGCTGCCTGGATGGATTAAAGTGTAGTGCTTGAAGACTGGAGACCAGCACACGCAAATGAAGCCTGACCTTTAGGAACAGTAAAGAGATGTAGTCATTAAGGTCATGCGGTTTGCCAGGCACTGAGCTAGATTCTGAGAGATAATGGTGAACCAGATGTACCCAAAGTTTCTGCCCTTATGCTGTTTATTGTTAAAGCTGCTTTGTGCATGTTTGAGATGATTCAGAGAGAGGTTCTATTATTTTTATTATTTTAGTCTCTGGATCTGAGGCTTTTTTTTTTGTTTCCTTTTAAAATATGGGATCATGCAGGGTCACTGCTCAAGAAACACAATTGTGGGAGTCTTACAGGAGAGGAGTCTGATGTTGTATGCGGTATTGCTAAAACAGGCCTTGTTAACACAGGGCTTAACTGCCGCAACTCAGACGGGAGTAATGGAGTCACACTGGCACTGCCAATTACCTGAGATGGGAGTGTGGGGAGAGTTTAACATATATCACAGGGACTTTCGGGTCAAAGTTAATGGGGCCTCCACTGCCCCCAGAGGGGCTTTTCACCAATGTGCTGATGTCCAACTTAGAGGATGATTATGCAGCTGCAGGAACTGAACCATGGATTCTGAACACACGAGCCGTTCATTTTCTGTGGTCAGGAGCATTCCCAGTGGTGGTGTACAGGTGGTGTAGTGGTATCACTGGTCTTGCACCAAGGTTTTGTTTAGAGCTCACATCTTACAAAGCAGTCGTTCTTCCTACCGTAAGAAATTTGAAAGCTCCTTCTCTTGCCATTGTGCCTGTTGCTCATGCAGGGGGAAAGCTGCCACAGGAGCTGAGATTAGGGTGGTGGAGAGAGAGCTGCGGCATCACACAACAGGTCCTTTGAACAGATATCAACTGGCTGGGGTATCCCAAGTCTTCAGTGTTGTTGGCTCATTTGTTCCATTATAGTTTAATTTTTTAATTGCAATATTTGCTTTACTGAAGTGGTCAGAACCGAACCCACAGTATCTCAGAGGTCTGCCTGTACCCCAAAGAATGGGAAGCAGAGTCTCGAAGAGATACTTGTAAACTCACATTTCACAGACAGCTATTCATGATAGCACCAAAGTGGAAGCAGCCCAAGTGTTGGTGGACAGATACATGGACCAGCGAAATGTAATCTAAGCATACAATGGAATATCACTCAGCCCAAAGCATAGGTCCCTCAGTTGTGTCTGACTCTGCGACCATTGGACTATAGCCTGCCAGCCTCCTCTGTTCATGGAATTCGCCAGGCAAGAATACTGGAGTGGGTTGTTATTTCCTTCTCCAGGGGATCTTTGTGGCCAGGGGTCAGGGATGGGGACTTAGTGTTTCCTGTTTCAGTTCAGGAAGATGAGAAGGTTCTGGAGTTGGTGGTTTGTGGCGGTTGGCTGCACAGTAATGTGAAAGTACTTGATGCTACTGAGCTGCGCACTTAAAAATGATTAAAATGGTACATTTTAAAAAATGTGTTTTTACAATTGAAAACTGCTGGCTGCTGTAGTTCTCCTTGTGCAGGTACCCTGGGAAGAGCCCAGCTGGGGCGCCCTGTGGGGCTCTGTGGACTGCTGCTCCCTGCCTAGCTCCCACCATCCAAGGCCACGGAATGGCTCCTGGGGGTGCCAGCTCCCTCCCTGGCCTAGTCTAGCAGGATGAGGCCCCCTGGGGTTTGACTGCACCTTGATGTTGGCCTGAGACACCTAGTTCCTGACGGTGCCCTGGCCCTTGGCAAGCACACGCTCTGCGAGGCCAGTCCCAAGAGGCTGTGGCCAGGCCCTGAGCCATGACTGCTGCTGGATAAGCTCACGGGGGAGGTGGCAGGCAGCGTGCTCTGTTCAGCCTACTGCATGGACACTGCGGCTCCGACGGCTGCGGATCTGGGCCGTGCCCATGGGATCAGTGAGGCTGCCCTGGGGAGTGCAGTTCCTGGGCAGAGCCACTTGGGGACAGCCTCGGGGGCCCAGCATCGTGCTCCGGGTTGGCTGGGCAGGAGTGGGGACTGCGTGTTCTGATTGGAGTCCCATATTGTGGCCAGGTAGACTGGGTGCCTGCACAGGATCTCCTGGCACTGGGTGCGCTCGGCTGCCTTGCCCTTGCTGAGGTTGTCCAGGGTGCACTGGGGTCAGGTGGTGGTTCTTCTCCAGCACCTTCTGGATGGTTTCCTGCATGATGCCCTCCCCTTTGCCTCTTGGCCTGGCCAGGGACACGGCGGTGGATGCCCCATTATAATTTTTAAATTAAATGATTTTTATTTATAATTTTTAAATGAAAATGATTCCAAAGCCTATCCTACCTTGAGGGATGTCCCAGCAGCCATGGAATATCGCTCATGATTCTCTCTTTATTTTTTTTTAAGCTTAAATGTATAGTTGATTTACAGTGTGTTAATTTCTGCTGTTGGAGAAGGAAATGGCAACCCACTCCAGTGTTCTTGCCTGGAGAATCCCAGGGACGGGGGAGCCTGGTGGGCTGCCCTCTATGGGGTCGCACAGAGTCGGACACGACTGAAGCGACTTAGCAATAGCAGCAATTTCTGCTGTACAGCAAAATAATTCAGTTATACATGTATATTACATTCTCTTTTATACTCTCTTCCATTATGGTTTATTTCAGGACACTGAATATAGTTTCCTATGCTGTACAGTTGGACCTTGTGGCTTATCCATTCTATATATAACAGTTTGCATCTGCTTATCCCAAACTCCAATCCATCCTTCCCCAGCCCCCTTCCCCCTTGGCAACCATAGGCTGTTCTCTATGTGAGTCTGTTTCATAAATATGTTTGTTTGCACCGTATTTTAGATTCCACGCATAAGTGGTATCATATGGTATTTGTCTTTCACTTTTTGGCTTACTTCATTTAGGACGATAATCTCTAGGTCTCTCTGTGTTGCTGCAAATGGCATGACTTCATTCTTTTTTTATGGTTGAGAAGTATTCTGTTGTGTATGTGTACCATATCTTTTTTATCCTTCATCTGTTGATGGACATTTAGGCTGTTTCCATGTCTTGGCTATTGTGCACAGTGCTTATGAGCATAGGGGTGCATGCATCATTTTGAATTAAAGTTTCATCTGGATTTATGCCCAGGAGTGGGATTGCTGGATCATATAGTAATTCTGTTTTTAGTTTTTTGAGGAACCTCCATTCTGTTTTCCATAGTAGCTGCACCAACTTGTATTCCCAGCAACAGTGTAGAAGAGTTCCCTTTCCTCCACACCCTCTCTAGCATTTATTTGTAGACTTAATGATTGCCATTTGGACTGGTGTGAGGTGGTTTTAATTTGTATTTATCTAACAATTAATGACATTGAGCATCTTTTCAAGTGCTTTTACTCATCTGTATGTCTTCTTTAGAGAAATGTCTGTTTAGGGCTTCTGCTCATTTTTCAACTGGGTTGTTTGTTTTTGTTGTGGTGGTGGTGGTTGAATTTTATTCTGTTTGTATTCATGATTCTTAAGGGTTTACATTTCTGAGATCCTACAACAAATGGTGACTGTCTGATATGGGAATATAAAAAAATCAAATCTCTTGCCAGAAATCAAATATTAAACTGTTATAAAGTCTTTATTCTACATTGTCTTCCTGCTTCTTCTACAATTGGAAACACTAGCCTGTTTCTGGTGTTTGGTGTAAGCGTCCCCAAAACTGTACGTAAGACTAGATTAGGAAAAGTCATGCTCACATGCCACCATCTTTAGAACGGACGCATCCTGAGTAATGATTTGTAACTGTGAACCTGAAAATTTGGGGATGTACTATGCTAAATTAAGGCAATCAAACTATAAACTCATCAGATTAGTTTAAACTATAAACCCATATTAGCCTGTTTGATGATACAGGCTAGTTCATTGGTATTTATTTGCACTGTGTGAAGGAAGATGGTTTACATGAGGAAATACATTGCAAAGAACTCAGAAAATATTTGAAGGGAAGCTGTTGAGTTTGATAATAACAGCCACCAAAATCATCTCTCTTATTCCTTTGTCTTTGTTCCTGGCTAACAGTAATCTTCCCACTTGAATCTGACTCTCTAGGTACCACACAGAGACCAGTGGGAATGGGAATTCCAGTATTCTTGATGGTTACATTTCTCAATGAAAAATAATAGATGTGCCAGTTTATATATTATTCTTTTGTGAATTTTATTAATGTTAACTGGAACCCTAAAGCCTAACAGTCTCTAGGCATACCAACAGAGCAGACCCTTTAGTCATAAAGTTGAGGACTAGACTCTAAATGAGATGATCAAAGACATCATCATCCCCCGAGACCCTGACTGGCTCCCAGCCTAGACAAGAGCTCCGTCTCAGCTTTCTTTTATTGCCACATGTTGGATTGATAACATGCTTTGAGAAGGCAATGTCAGAACCTTAATGTTCTGAGCCAAAATCATCTGGTGGCACAGGCTGGCAACCTGAATGTGTTTTTCAGCTGAAACTAGCACGAGGTCGCAGCAGTCACCACAGCAACGGTGTGGCTGGAACCCTTAGGGATTTTCGGCTGAGGAATAGGGCAGCTGTGAGGATGGCTTCTATTGGAATTAATGGTGACTAACTTATAGGATTAGCCTCCTGGGAATCCTTCATGCTTTTTTTCTAGTAGACATAAACACACACTGTGATTGTTCTTCAACATGAAACATTTCTCTTGACTTTCTTTCAATACTACGACTCTTTTTCCTCTTCTAGATTTTACAAATGTTAAGTAAATCTTCATAAGGGGCTCCAATTTAAAGAGTGGGAGAAAGGTGAAGACTTTGTTTTAGGCTACAGAAAAACATAGGTTTTAATCTCATTTTCAACCCTGAATTCCTGAGTTTTCCTTTTGTTATCTACCTACTGCATTGTCCTTATCTCCAAATTGAAAGAAAGGCAAAATAAGATGTTAAGGGGAGTTGAACAGTGAACTTGAAGAGTTGTTTAGAATCTATTCTATGAAGTCAGAGTCTTTTACATTTTTTTTCACACTACAGACATACCAGTGCTAACATCAAATTGATACACTTAAATTCAATCAAAAACCAAAGACTGGGGGAAAAAATCAGGAAAACTTTATAACAGATTTCAGACATGTATTCAAAATTTTCCATAATGGCTTATTATTGGGGAAAAAAAGAAAGATAAATAAGATAGGTATCTGTCATGAGAGTGGTGGCTGCAAAATTATATGAGAATAATAAGCAATATTTTTCAATAGATTAGTGTTTGGAAATACATATGGAGTATACTGTCACTGAAAAATATATTATGTTGGAAAGTTATGTTTTTTATACAGCTCTAAAGATAATTATGATTAGAATCTAGAAAACAGAAAATAACTTTGTTTTTCCCCCTGGCTTTGTTGAGTAAAATTGGCAAATAAAAACTGTATATATTTTAGGTGTGCAATGTGATGTTTTGATAAATGTATATCTTTTGAAATGATTACCACAGTCAAGCTGATGAAGATATTCATCATTTCATATAGTCATCATTTTTTGTTAGTGTGGTGGGAACACTTAAGATCTATTCTCTTAGAAAATTTTAAGTATGCAATAGTGTATTATTAACTATAGTCACCATGCTGTATATCAGATCCTCAGAAATGAAGTCAGTGTGATAACCATTTGCTTATTGATTACATTTAGAATTCAGTCATAACAACCTGTTTGGTTGTTAAGGTGCAGTGATGTTGTAGGTATTACTGTAGTGAATGTGAATAAAATATGCTTAACTGGTACTCTGGGCTTCCCAGGTAGATCAATGGGAAAATTATCTGCCTGCAATGCAGGTTCGACCCCTGGGTCAGGAAGATCCCCTGGAGGAGGGCCATGGCAATTCACCCCAGTATTCTTACCTGGAGAATCCTGTGGACAGAAGACCCTGGCAGGCTACAGTCCCTAGGGTGGCAAAAAGTCAAACATGACTGAAGCAACTTAGCACACACACAATGGGTACTCAAGGAATTGTTCAAATTGTTTAAAAAAAAAAAAAACACAAAAAACTTCAAGGAACACAGATCTGAGAATGAAAGGTAAGGACATCTTGACACAGGGTTATTGATGGTGTTTATCACACACAAATGTAAGTTTGTAGATGGAAGTGAGGTGCCATGTTGGTGAAACAGACCCTGGTCAACAGGGTAGAGCCAGAGATGGTGACTTGTTTAAGGTGCTTGTGACTTAGAACAAATAATTGACTCACCATGTGGGCTCTTAGTTCCCCAACCAGGGATTGAACCTGTGCCCCCTGCGCTGGAATTGTGGAATCTTAACTACTGGACCACCAAGAAAGTCCCTAGGTGCTAATTTTGAAAGGCTTCAGTTTAGTGATTAAAGAGATAGCTGTGGAGCAGGATAAAGGTCTATCCAGAAGGACTAGCACTCAAGATGAATGTGGCCTGTTTCCTAGTTTAGCCTGGAAACATGGCTTTCAAGTCTCCTGTTTTGTTTTATTTAGTGTTTAATTATTGCACCTCTGGAGCAAAACCTTTTTCAACCCCGTCAGCAGTTGGTGACTAGTAAGTATATCATGCATTGCTCAAATAGCATTCCCAGAGATCAAGGAATTTGCACAAATACAAAATTAACAGGCATCTCTACTGAAAAGTTCACTTACCTGACACTTTCAGAGAATGAGATGGGTTTTCCAAATAAGGTCAGGACCTTCCCCAAGGTGAAGGGCCTTGGGCAACCCAGTGTGTGTAGGTTCTTGAGATAATCAATCACACTGGAAAGGAGACCCTCTGCCAGCATCTTTCGTAGGCCCCTTGGATTATCTTTATTCAAGACAGAAATTTTTACATTGAATTTTAAAATGTTCCAATATAGAAGAGTGTGGTGTAGCACCACCATGGGACCGAGGAAAACTGGGTCCATTGCCCTCCCCGAGGCATGGATCTAACTGGAATTTACCATGTAAAAGGCCAAACTCATTTTAATTTAGCCATTGTTGTTCCAACATTTCCTCCTACTTCCTGTTAATTGCCTCTCTTCTAGGAAGAACTGTCCTGAGAAGTTGAAACAATATCGTAAGTCCAATTCACTCTAGTAACACAACTGTGTATGCGTGCTAAGTCCTTCAGTCATGCCCAACTCTTGGCGACCCTATGGACCATTGCTTGCCAGGCTCCTCTGTCCATGGAAGTGTCCAGGCAAGAATACTGGAGTGGGTTGCCATGAGACATAAATCAACCGACCTCACCCGCAAAAGGGCTTACCACTGATTCTTCCATAATTCCAGTTTCCACACGGAGAACTACTTTCAGACATAAATTGCATTTTAACATGGGTTTTATTCATGGTTTTACTCTTTTTATTCATCTTAGATTACTGATATGAATGACTTCAAGTGCATAGTCACTCTTTCAACTATTCATCTCTGTCTTTCCCAGGTGTATCTAAAGCTGTGAGGTGAGAGAATGAAATATTTGTGGGATGATGACTTGTCGTTCTGTTCTTTATCTAGCCCAAGTTCTCCATCAAAGGATCAGAAACAAGCTTTGAGGAAAAGAAGAAACAGGCTGTGTTTGTTTCAGGTATTTAATAGTTCTTTGTTGGTTTGCACGATGAAGGATGTCAACAACCACTGTTGTGTTTTTGTAAAGAAAATTTATTCAGAGTTAGAGAGACTATTTGATACTGGGTTGGTGGTGGTGGCAGTGGGGGGGTGGTGGGGAGCCTGTTGTGGCCCCTCCTTCTGGGGAGAAGTGTGTATTTCAGCTTCCCCCAACCCCCATACTATGCAGTCTATGATTTAAGAGTTTCAGATGACAGGAAGAGAAAGAAAAACATCTGTTCTTTTCTCTCAGGTATTCTTAGAAATGCCAACTCATTTTTCTGGAGTATATATAGCACAGGTTAACAAGAAAATGAGTCACTTCCAGCCCTGCGTGGGAACTATGACACAGTAGCAGCACAGCTTCCTTACTGTAGCCTGGGAGCAACATCCTCTCGAGTTTTTAACGTCACAATTGAATTACCAAAAGGAGAGAGAGCGAGGCTAGGAGAAGGGTTGTCTTCAAAGTTAATTGGATACACATTTATTATTTTTTAATAAACATTTATTTATTTTTCTTTTTTTTAAATGGATATACATTTATAATAACATAAGGATTTATTGTGCTGAATAGCAATTAAGTATAAATGGTGCTCAGTCTATAGAACTGAGCTCAATTCTGAGTATACCATGGGCAAGTGGGGCTCAGTAGCCAAGGATCAGGGTGCAGGGGTCAGTAGATGGAAAATCACCAAGAGGAAACACCAGGGGTACAGAGGCATTCTGGCTAAACCAACTTAATATTTTTGCTGAAGGCAGGGCCCTGGGGATGAAGAATTTGTTCAGATAGGGAGGGTAAGGTTCTTGGTCAACTGACATGGCAGCATTTTTGCTAAAACTGGGTGATGAAAAGATGGACACAGAATTTTAGTGGTTGGCTCCTAGTTGAGAAGAAAGTTCTGAGGAATCTGACCAAAGTTTGGTCAAGGAAATAGTCTCTTTTTTAAAAAATTAAATAATTAATTAATATATATTTGTGGCTGTGCTGAGTGTTCATGGCTGTATGGGCTTTCTCTAGTTGTGTTGAGTGGGAGCTTCTCCCTAGTTGTGGCGCACGGGCTTCTCATTGAAGTGGCTTCTCTGGTTGTGGAGTGTGGGCTCTGCTACAGTAGTTGTGGCACATGGGCTAACTTGCTCCACGGCATGTGGGGTCTTCCTGGACCAGGGATCGAACCGGTGTTCCCTACATTGCAAGGCAGACTCTTAACCAGTGGACCACCAGTGAAGCCCAAGGAGATAGTCTTTGTCATGCCTCATGTGTCCTGCCACACTTCTCTTTTCTCTGAACCACTCACCCATTTCTGCTGACGGTCCCCAGTCTCTACATCAAATCTAAATCTGGACAAAAGCAATCACAAGAAGGGCAAACAGATTTCAGAGATGCTTGCGCTGCTTGATTGGCAGTAGCTTCCAGCTCAGATGAAGAGATACCATAGGATAGGAAAAGATGCTGCAGCCAGCACCCCCTGGGACATACCAAGATTGATAAAGCTTAAGATTTGCACAGCTTACAAATAGACATGACCACATGAACAGATTGTCAGGGCTTTGGAACGGGCCTTTGCAAAGAAGGGTCTTAAAGCTTAGCTTCCTGGTAGATCTGCCTCTGATTGAAACGCGAACATTTCTCACTCAGATCCAACACTCTAGATCTCAGTGGCCCATTGTTCTTGCAACGAATCCAAATTATATTTCCTTTATGGCTAGTGCTCCTTGTGTCTTCCTTGAGATATCTTTGCCTATCGTGATGACATTTTCCTTTCCCCCTCTCATAATCAAGGTACCGAGTCATCATTGTCATCCTCCTGCCGCTGCTGCTGCTGCTGCTAAGTCGCTTCAGTCATGTCCGACTCTGTGTGACCCCATAGACGGCAGCCCACCAGGCTCCCCTGTCCCTGGGATTCTCCAGCCAAGAACACTGGAGTGGATTGCCATTTCCTTCTCCAATGCATGAAAGTGAAAAGTGAAAGGGAAGTTGCTCAGTTGTGTCCGACTCTTCATGACCCCATGGACTGCAGCCCACCAGGCTCCTCCATCCATGGAATTTTCCAGGCAAGAGTACTGGAGTGGGGTGCCATTGCCTTTTCCGCCTCCTCCTCCTAGTATTTATTAAAGCCCTGGTGTACACCTGGCAAGGTATTAAGAACTTCTACTGCGTTATCTCTTTTAGCCCTCATAGCTACTTAGATGGCAGATACTATTGCAGTCATTCCCACTGGACTAAGTTGGGCAATGAGGCTTAGAATGGTTGGCCACTTGCTCAGGGTTAACTCGCTCAAGAGCCAGTAAGTGGCAGAACCAGGTTTTAAACCCAAAGTCTAAATTCTAAACCCACCACGTAGTACTGCCAAAAGAATTGGCTTGGATTTATGGAATCTGTCTGCAATGCAGGAGACCCAGGTTTGATTCCTGGGTTGGGAAGATCCCCTGGAGAAGGAAATGGCAACCCACTCCAGTATTCTTGTCTGGAGAATCCTGTGGACAGAGGAGCCTGGCAGGCTACCATCCATGCGGTTGCAAGAGTTGGATACAACTTAGCAACTAATACCACCACCATAAAATTTAGGGCAAGAGAGAAGAGAGGTGTAAGTCTAAAGTCCTTCCTTATCACTACATTAGTGGCTGTTTCCTTATAAGACAGTTTGGCCACGCTTGAAATCTAAAGTACTTCGCTACTATGAATCTCAGATATGGCTTCCATCATTTAGTATTACAGCTTCAGTTTCTCTCTGTCCCTTTTGATAAATCTTGAGCTCCTTGAAGGAGCTCAGTTATCCTCTTTTATCTAGTGGAGGATTTGGCATCCAGTAGGACTCAATAAAATTTTGTTATAAGAGGGCAACTGGGGAATTTACAAGGGTTGCAATCAGAACATCAGTTTTGATATTTAATCCTGCTGCCTACAGGCTTTTTGATACTGGGGAAAGCATTTAACCTCTCTGAGGGTCTGTGCTGCTCCATTTCTAGAATATGGATGATTATTTCTTTAGAGCATTAGGGGATCTAAATGACCACATATATGTGAAGACCTTTTGAAATTTGCAAAACTCTACCTAGATGTGAAGTGGGCTTTCCAGCTGGCTCAGTGGTAAAGAATTCACCTGCCAGTGCAGGAGACGAGAATTTCATCCTGGGTTGGGAAGATCCCCTGGAGAAGGAAATGGCAACCCACTCCAGGAGAATCCCATGGACAGAAGAGCCTGGTGGCTTATAGTCCATGGGTTTGCAAAGAGTTGAACATGACTGAGCGACTAAACAATTACAACAAAATGTGAAGTATATCTGAGTATTGCTCCTGTTTTCAGTGTCAGCTGCTGACACAATGCCTTTTCTGGCCCAGCATTCTGGGATGGTTGACAGTCTCCTAAGCTCATTTGTCTCCCCAGCACCCGGCAGTGTTCCTTCAGGGTGGTAGGTGCTACTAATCAGTATTGCCCATATCATACAGAAAATCTGCTTCATTTACAGTTGACTGTAACAAAATTGATGGATTTGAGGTTTATATTCTTTCATGTCTTCTGCCCATGTTTGCTCTAGGTCCTAAGGAGATGTTAAATGAGCATAAATCTGGGTAACTATTAGGAAGAGGAAAGAAGGTAAGGGTCTACAAGCTCAGGTTGCAGATAATTGGCTTCTTAGCTATTGAAGGTTAAGTATAGTGACTCACCAAAGCACAATGTTCTTCCTAACAGTCTTTATCATCGACATTTAACCGGGTTTGCTAAATGCAGCAGAGAACATAAAAACCTTAGGAAGCTGACATCTGAAAAAGCTTTTAGAAAGGAATGAATCAAAGATTCAAGAATTTCTTCAAATTTAACATTCACCACAAATTCAGCCTTCTTATGGTTTTATTTTTTCTTATAATCAACTTTTCACTTTGGAGAAAAATTTTTCTTTTTAAAAAAATTCCTGTAGACTATATCTTCAATCATAACAAATTCTCTCAAGATATTCTGAAGCCTTTAAACACCTACTACTCTGCAAAGATAGGTATTATTTGCAACTGTCTTTTTTTCTTTTTAAAGATTTATTCATTCAAGTCAAGATGATAGTTTTACCAAAAGGATTTTAGCTATACAAAGCTAACAATGCTATATTTAATATAAGCTTGACACTTTCTTTTGGACAGTCATATAAAGAACAATATGAATACTTAGAATCATTAAATTGTATGTAGGAAAAAATATTTACAAAATTATAAAAGTTCTCTTGACTCAGTAATTCTGTTTTTAGTAAACAATCTTGAGGAAACATTGAGGGAGATGGCATTTCTCATAACAGTGAAAAATTGGGACAAACTGAAAGGCCCAACTTTAGGGAGATAGTTAAATAAATTATTGTTTATTGAATAAACTGCAGCCATTAGAATGCTATTTTTCAAAAAATTAATTACAGGAAAAAATACTGGCTAACATAATATCTAGTAAAAAGCCAAGTATATGTATTTTTATATCATAGGCATCCTGCTTAGAAAATATATACATATTTATGTAGAAAAAAGACCTCTGTCCATGGGATTTCCCAGGTAAGAATATTGGAGTGGGTAGCCATTCCCTTCCCCAGGGGATATTCCCGACCCAGGGATTGGACCTGGTCTCCTACATTGCAGGAGGATTCTTTACCAGTTGACCACCAAGGAAGTTCAACTGAAAGGAAACCCACCAATATATTAGTGATTGAGGTTATATTATTATATAATATAGTGATATAACATTATATTGAGGTTAACTGCAGGGGATGGATATGTGTGTAAGATTCATTTTTGGTTCATTTATTTTTTTTGTATTTCCCAGATTTTCTGCAATGAGAATGTTTAAAATTTACAATCAGACGCATGCACAGAGGGGACACATATACACCCGTACATACACATGTATGTCAATGTATGGCAAAAACCACCACAATATTGTAAAGTAGTTAGCCTCCGATTAAAATAAATTAATTAATTAAAAACTTTACAGTCATAAAAAAGAGTTACTTTAAACATGCCTAACACAATATTTACAGTTATTACACAGCAGATGGTGACTGCAGCCATGGAATTAAAAGATGCTTGCTCCTTGGAAGAAAAGTTATGACCAACCTAGACAGCATAATAAAAAGCAGAGACATTACTTTGCCAACAAAGATCTGTCTAGTCAAGGCTATGGTTTTTCCAGTAGTCATGTATGGATGTGAGAGTTGGACTATAAAGACAGCTGAGTGCTGAAGAATTGGTGCTTTTGAACTGTGGTGTTAGAGAAGACTCTTGAGAGTCCCTTGGACTGCAAGGAGATCCAGCCAGTCCATCCTAAAGGAAATCAGTCCTGAATATTCTTTGGAAGGACAGATGCTGAACCTGAAACTCCAATACTTGGGCCACCCGATGGGAAGAACTGACTCATTTGAAAAGACCCTGATGCTGGGAAAGATTGAAGGCAGGAGGAGAAGGGGATGACAGAGGATGAGATGATTGGAAGGCATCACCAACTCAATGGAGATGAGTTTGAGTAAACTCCGGGAGTTGGTGATGGATAGGGAAGCCTGGTGTGCTGTAGTTCATGGGGTTGCAAAGAGTCGGACACGACTGACCGACTGAACTGAACTGAACTGAACTCAACACTGTCAGATTCTTACATTATGATAAAACATTGAAAGCTTTATATTTCTCCGAGATGGCTTCCTATACATGTTTATTTCCTGGTTTTGTATGTCCATTTGATTGGATAGACCACAGAATTTTCTGGAAGAGTTCCATAAATCCTTCAGACCAATAAAGCACTTTCCATGTGCCCCTTTGTTGGGTCCTCAATCCCAATTAGAACAGACTGGGGCTGTGTGTAGGGAGAGCAGGAGGGACGGTGACCTAGTTTAGTGAAGAGAGTTTAGCAGCTGTGGTTATGGCAGGTCATGGGTTTCAGTCCCAGCTGCATCTGTCACTAGCCACTACCTCTCTGCAGCTCTGTTTCCATGCGTGGATTAACTGACATAATGGAGGTTAGCGTGATGTCTGGCACTGTAGGAAGCACTCAGTAAAAGTTAGCTTTTGTGAATGTGTTGCGTGTACATGCTCACTTGATTGCTTAGTTGTGTCTGACCCCCATGGACCAAAGCCCTCCTGGGGCCTCGGCCCATGGGATTTCCCAGACAAGAATATTGGAATGGGTAGCCATTCCCTCCTTCAGGGGATATCTTCCCAACCCGGGGATCGAACCCCCTGTCCCCCTGTCTCCTGCATTGCAGGCAGATTCTTTACCACTGAGCCACCAGGGAAGCCCATAAAAGTTAGCTTTTACTGAACTTCAAAAGAAGTAGAACCCTTTCATCAACTCTGCAGGCAAGAGTAAGAACAATCTCAGCAGATGTAGTCAACTAGTTGCCCTCTTGGTAGGAAGGAAGCAATTAACGGGGTTGACTCTTTGTGTTTTGTTGTTATTGGGGGTGGAGAGGGAGGCGGGGCCCAGAAAGCCCCATAAGGGCTGTGCCCAGGGAAGCAGAGAGTTGGAGGCGCCAGATCAAGTGTTGTAAAAGAGGATTCAGTTTTGGAGGGGCAGTTTAGGGACAGAATTGGGCAGAGCTAGGTGACAAATGTTTTGGGGACAGCCGAATGGGAGTGTGAGAGGGGCTCGCATTCCTGAGTTTCCCAGACATCTTGGCCCAAAGCACAAGGAGAGAAGGCCACCCCTGCTCTGGCACTGTCCCCTCCTCTCCAGCACAACGCTTTCTTCTTCTGAACCTGCCTCTCAGGGAGGGTGAGGAATAGCTGGCTCTGGTCACACTGATGAACAGCTTAACCTGGGGGGGCAGGCAGTACCCTCCCCCCACCCTTCACAGGGTGGAGTGTCAGGGAGAGAAGCTGTGGGAAGTGTCACTCCTCCACTGTGTGCTGCCAAAGGTGATAGATGCTATTTCATTGGTTCCAAAGTGTGTTCACGTGCACTCAGGGGAAACGAAGCGGCGAGGAGTGTCCAGGGCGGCAGAAAAGTCAGGAATTTGACATCTGTGGTTTTGAATTGCTTAGAAAAAAAAATAGTTCCCTGAATGGTTTGTAAAAGAGGATCCTTGTCCTCTGTGATGAGAAAATTTGGATTAAAAAGAAAAGTGACATGCTTTGGTGATACAGCATCGGAAAGTGAATTTTAGAGAAATCAAATTTCCTTTTTAAGGACATCTGGGGAGTTCCGCTGGTTCTCAGCAGACCCAAGCAGCAGAATGAGGCTAAAATCAGTCTAATCATTTGCCACCTGACTGGCAGCTCAGCGGGACAGGAGAAAGGTGGTCAGCTCAAAGCCACCATTTGGCTTGGCCCATATGCAGTGGGTCAGGGACAAATTTCAGCCTGGGTTGATTTTATTTATATAATTGCTTTTTTATCTTTGTTTTTACATTTCCTATTGAAGTATAGCTATACAATATTATATAAGCTACAGGTGTACAATAGAGTTAGTTCCAATTTATATATTTATATATAATTTATATATAGTATAATTTATATTCTCCATTTATAGTGTTATAAAATAATGGCTATATTCCCTGTGTTGTACAGCATATGCTTGTAGCTTATTTTATACCTAACAGTTTATACTTCCTGGTTGACTTTAAATAGTGCCTGTTCCAGCTGCCAGGCACTGATTCTCATTCCTGTCTGAATTTAGCTATAGTATCCTTTTGTGTGATCAGTTGCTCAGTTGTGTCCGACTCTGCGACCCCATGGATGTAACCCACCCAGCTCTTCTGTCCATGGGATTCTCCAGGCAAGAATACTGGAGTGGATAACCATTCTCTTCTCTGGGGGATCATCTCGATCCAGGGATCAAACCTGCGTCTCTTATGTCTCCTGCATCTTTTTACCTCCGGTAAATAAGAATTGTTTTCCCAGGAAGAATCTGACATCAAAGGCCCAGATAATAATCCAGGAAAACTCAGGCCTCTGTTGGAAATTGTGGAGAATTGGTAGAGGAGGATATTTACTTACGAAAATATCTTCTTTCCGTGGTTTGTAAATTGTGAGACAGGCAAGGTCTTACCTGCTTCCTGCCTCCAGGCCTTTCCTTTCATCTAGAACTCTCCCTTCAGATTGTAATAAAATACTTTGCATTTGAAATAGCTCATCCTACTGAATACTAACTTCTTTGGGATTTCAAGGCTTTTTCTTTAATAACTCTTTGTTAAAATGCATGGGATTCCCAGGTGGCTCATTGATAAAGAATCCTCCTGCCAATGCAGGAGACTTGGGTTCGATCCCTGGGTTGGGAAGTTCCCCTGGAGGAGGAAATGGCAACCCACTCCAGTATTCTTGCCCAGAAAATTCCATAGACAGAGGAACCTGGCGGGCTATAGTCTGGGGGTTCGCAATATTGGATATGACAGAGCATGTTCGCACATTAAAATGCAAGCTTTCCAGGAAGGAGTCAAGTCTGCAGTGCTGACAGGTACTACTCTATCACTATCAGTCAGAATCATTTTAGCAAACATTTACTGAGTCCTTCCTACTTATTTATAGATTTATTTGTTCATTTGTTTATTTAAAAAGTCGGGTTTAGTGCGGTACAATTTACATACAGTCAAATTTATGCTTTTTAATGTACAGTTAGTTCCATGCCTTTTGGAAAAAATACAGCAGTCATGTAACTAACCCTACAACCGAGGTATTAAGCATCTCACTTTGGGAATGGTCCCAGTGCCTGGCAACAATGCACCTGTTTTCTGTCCCCATTAGTTTTACCTTTTCCAGTCCTATTATTATTTTTTTAATGTTTCATTGGCGTAGAGTTGATTTGCAATGTTAGTTTCTGCTGTACAGCAAAGTGACTCAGTTATACATACACAAATCCACTCTTTTTAGATTCTTTTCCCATACAGGACATTACAGAGTACTGAGTACAGTTCCCTGTGCTATTCAGTAGGTCTTTGTTAGTTATCTATTTTATATAGAGTACCGTGTATCTGTCGATCCCAGATTCTCACTTTATCCCTCCCTTGGCCCTCTACCTCTGCTCTCCCCCTGGATAACCATAAGTTTGTTTTTTGATAATACATCTGTGCCAGTCCTTGTTATTTATAAAAATAAAGCACCCTCTCCTTAAAAAAAGACCCCAAACTGTATTCAGCTCTGTTTGCAGTCTAGCTTATTAACCGTTTCCCCTGGGGAGAGTATGGATAACCTTTCAGATCCATTTCCAGCCTCTATAGCCAGCCAAACACTTGTTAACCGGGGAGCCAGTGAATGGGAGCTGGGGAAGGAGACAAGGCAGGATGGGCATGTTGAGGGCTGCTGCTGCTGCTAAGTCGCTTCAGTCGTGTCCAACTCTGTGCGACCCCATAGAGGGCAGCCCACCAGGCTCCCCCGTCCCTGGGATTCTCCAGGCAAGAACACTGGAGTGGGTTGCCATTTCCTTCTCCAATGCGTGAAAGTGAAAAGCACAAGTGAAGTCGCTCAGTCGTGTCTGACTTAGTGACCCCAAGGACTGCAGCCTACCAGGCTCCCCCGTCCCTGGGGTTTTCCAGGCAAGAGTACTGGAGTGGGTTGCCATTGCCTTCTCCATGTTGAGGGCAGAGCCATTGATTTAGGAAGTACACAGTAAGTCCCTACACACTAACCTTCAAGCTGCAAACTTTCAAAGATGCAACCATGCGTTCCATCAATGTCAGGCATGAGTGAAATTCCAGCTTACCCTCCTACTGCTGACAACCCTTCAGCTCTACCACCTCCCACCTCCTCTCTCTCCTCCAACTCTTCTTGCCTGTTCACTTGATGCCGCCCCTATACACCAGCTGTTGTATTGTGCTACTATACTTTTCAAGGCACTGTACTGTAAGATTAAAAATGTTTTCCTTATTTTTTGTTTGTTTTGTTAATGTATTATTTGTGTGAAAAGTATTATAAACCCATTACATTACAGTAGTATATAGCCAATTGTGTTAGTTAGGTACCAAGGCTAACTTTGTTGGACTGAATGGACAAATTGGACTTATGAACACACTCTGGGAATGGAACTTGTTCCTATGGAGGGAACTTACTGTCCTCATCTGGCTGCCAGCCCTGCAGGTGGGCAAGTCACAGAGCGCCCTTCACCCGAGCTTCTGCTGGCCCTCTCATCCAAAAAAATAAAGCCAGGTCAGAGGCAGACTGTCAGCTTTGTGAGGATGGATGCCCTCTCTTGCTCTCTATCATCCCCTTTACCCATTTGGTGGCATCTGCTGCCAGTGACTATGCCTGTGGTGGGTCAAGGACAGAGGAGGGTAGAATCATTCCCACATTTCTGGCTGCAGAGACTGGGTAGGTGATGGTGCCAGGAATAAGGGAGGAAAATGAGGAGAGATAATATATTTTGCACATCTTCCATGTCCCAAGCACACATGATTTCATTTAGTCCTCTCGTGCATCACATGAGCCTCTGAGCCAGAGGCCAGTCCACGCCAGCTCTGTTCTCCCGCCCCATGTTGCGCAGCATCGATCGTGACTGTGACTGTCAGTTTGCCCCTTAACTCCTTCCTCACCCTCCCTTCCTTTCCTCCTCACTGCTCTGTCTTCATTCAGTCTTATCGTCTCTTGTCTGGATGCTCGCAACCATCTATTAGGATTCTCTCCACTCCAGCCTGGTCCTCATTTATCCCTTTCGTGGCCGCCAAAGTTATTTTTCCCAAAAGCAAATCGGATCTTATTTGTTCCCTGCTTAGATTTCCTCTGTGACTTCCCATTATCCTCGGCGAAAAGTGACAGCTCTGACTCCAGTAAATAAGGACCCCTGATCCAGGGCAAGCCCCTTTCCCTATCTCCTTATTGCACCCAGAAATCTGCTGGTGGCCCTAGGCGAGCACACTAGTTCATGCCCTTCTCCTCCTCCCTTTCCTAGCCATTCCCTGGACTGCACAGATCTTTCTTGTCTAGATGCAATATTACCCTCTCCTGTTCCCTCTCCAAACATACTGTTGACCTCTCCTTCCCTTGTTCTTCACAGCATCCTGACAATGTTCTATTACAGCCTTTGTGTGTGCGTGTGTTCAGTCACTTCCGTCAGGTTCGACTCTTTGTGACACTGTGGACTGTAGCCTGCCAGGCTTCTCTGTCCATGGGGATTCTTGAGGCCAGAATACTTGGGTGGGTTGCCATGCCCTCCTCCAGGGGATCGTCCTGACTCAGGGATCGAGCTCGAGTCTCTTATATCTCCTGCATTGGCAGGTGGGTTCTTTACCACCAGCACCACCTGGGAAGCCCCATTACAGCCCTTACCAGAGTTTATTGCACTCATGTGCTCACAGCTCTGCCTTGCGATCACTCTTTTCCCTGCCTTTCTTACAATTCTTTGTAACTGGCAAAATATAATTCTTAGTAACTGGCAAAATCCCATTTTGTTTTACTTTTTTTAAAGGATTTTTTAAAAACCACTTATTTTTATATATTTATTTGGCTTTGCTGAGTGTTAGTTGCAGCACAAAGGACCTTTGATCTTTGTTGTGGCATGCAGGAATTTTAGTTACAGCATGCAAACTCTTAGTTGTGGCATGTGGGATCTAGTTCCCTGACCAAGGATCAAACCCTGCATTGGGGGCATGGAGTCTTAGCCTCTGGATCACCAGGGAAGTCCCTCAAGGACCCATTTAAATTCTTGCTTTCTACAACATGACTATCTCAAAGAGTTAAAGCTTGAACCTAGAAAACTGGCTGATACTCAAGCCCATGCTGCTTCTACAGCATAAACTGTAGAAGCACATTTGGGAAGAAAGACGATTTTACTGGGGGTGTGTTGTATTTGAGATGCCTGGGGTCACTGAGGTGACTGTGTGCAGTAGACAATCGGAAGGAGAGTGTGCACTCGGGAAGCAATTTGGGGTTGGTTTTCAGTAAATAACTCTGTTTGGTAGACCCGAAGCACTCTCAGCTTTGTGAGGCTCTTTTCCACATCATATAAAATATATCAAAATAACTCATGTACAATATTTTAAATAGGTAATCATACGAGTTACATTGCAGACCACTCACATGATTTAAAGACTGTTGATTATCAACATTAAATTTTTTTTTTCTCGTGTTTGGCTGCACTGCTGGGGCATGCAAGATCTTAGTTCCCCCACCTGGGATTGAACCTGTGCCCCCTGCACTGGAAGAGAGTTGTCTTAACCTCTGGACTGCCAGGGAAGTCCCTGATTAAACATTTATTCATTTCAGTTTTCATTCCCCCCCCCCTTCCTCTTTCTTTTCCTTCCTCCTTCCCCTTCTCTCTCAAATATTTCCTTGACATTTGAAAAGATACGGTACTTCTTATACCAGCACCCAATAAGCTGTCCCAAATAAAGAGAGTTATGCCAATAAAAGTATCTAGATTTCTCTGTAAACTCAGCTTCAAGGCAAATCTTCTACTTCTCCCTGTAGAGAAATTCTGGTATCTCTGCTGGGTTTGGATCAATGATGTTCCTTTGTCGAATGAGAAGATGGCTGAGAAAATCCAACAGAACCCTAACATTTGAAGTATCTGGCAGAGGAATAGGGGTCTGGAGAGTGGGCCAAGAAGCTAGAGGTATACCAGATAGTAAAGAGTGGAGCGTTTCTAAAAAGGAAAAGGTCAATAGAAAGAGGGGTTCGGTATGAAAAAAATGGAAAATAGTTCATTGATAGGCAATTTAGGAGCCATGGTGGGCAGAGCTAGGTCATCTCAAGATGACACAAGAGAGGGAGCTAATTGAGCAGACCAAGTGTAGACAATATTTTAAAGACACTAGACTATTAAGGGAAGAAAGGAGAGATATAGGGCATAACTAGATGCAATTGCAGTTTGCTTTGGTTTGCAATGGGGAAGCCAAAAGATGCTCAAGGAGGCTGAAGGGAGGAGCCAGTGGAAAGCAGGGGCGTGGGTGATGGAAAGCATGAGTTATCCATACTCAGCGCAGGCCAACCCATTTATTTCTACTCAGTCCCATTGCTCCTGTACTCAAGGACATTGCTCCCGTAATGTTCTTTTTCTGTTATCTCACAGTAAACCTCTTTCAAGGTGTTGCATTGAGAAGGAAAAGAGAAAGCCAGGCAATGGCTTGAAAGGGGAACATGAATTCCAAAGATTTTTTTTTTTTCAAAGATTTTGTTTTTAAGATGAGAGAAATCTCCATGGATTTGTATGTGGCTGGGAAAGATCCAGGAGAAAGGAAAAAACTCGTGAAAAAAAGAAAAGTGAAAGTGTTAGTCACTCAGCTGTGCCGGACTCTGCAACCCCACAGATTGATGCTTCCCTGGTGGCTCAGACGATAACGAATCTGCCTGCAATGCAGGAGACCTGGGTTTGATCCCTGGGCCAGGAAGATTTCCTGGGGAAGGGAATGGCAACCCCCTCCAGTATTCTTACCTGGAGAATTCCACGGACAGAGAAGCCCAGCGGGTACAGTCCATGGGGTTGCAAAGAGTCATACATGACTGAACAACTAACATTTCTTTTCATTTTTTCACAAGTTTTTTTCATTTTTCCTGGATCTTTCCCAGCCACATACAAACCCACTAAGATTTCTTTCATCTTAAAAACAAAATCTTTTGAATTCATGTTCCCCTTTCAAGCCATTGCCTGGTTTCTCTTTTCCTTCTCAACACAACATTTTGAAAGAGGTCTGCTGTCTTTATTGTCTCTAACTCCTCATCTCTCATTCTCTCCTCCATTAACTCTAGTGAGTGCTGGTGGGGCCGGGGTGTGTGTGTCCACCTTTCTAATGAAAGTTCCCCATCAAGGTTATCGAAGACATCAGATGGCTAAATTCAACAGTCAATGAACAGTCCTCATTTCCTGCAGCATTTGAGAGGTGTGATCACTCTTATCCTGACACACTCTGTTCACTTGACCTCCAGTCCTAAGTCCTCTTGTCCTTTTGGTTTATACTCACTCTATAGTGATTTCACCCTAATCTCCTGACTTAAATAAGAGTCTGGACTTCTCCCCAGGGCTCCAACTTCATGTTCAACTTCTCCACTTGGATGTCTAATGAGCATTCAAAACTGAGCTCCTGAGAGTCCACTCCATACCTGATCCTTCCAAGACCTTCCTCATCCCAGCAGATAACAACTCCACTCTTGCAAGTGTCAAAGCCCAAAGCTTCAGAGTTATCTTTGACTCTTCTCTTATTCTCACTGAAGAAGAAAATGGCAACCCACTCCAGTATTCTTGCCTGGAAAATCCCATGAACAGGGGATCTTGGTAGGCTACAGTCCATGGGGTCACAAAGAGTTGGACACGACTTATTCTCATGCCCTGTGTCTGTTAATTAGTAAGTACTGTTGGTGTCCATTCAAAATATATCCAGCATCTGATCACTTCCTGCCACCTCCACTGCTAACACCCTAGTGATGAGGGGCTTTCCAGACTACCATCATCTTTCACCTGGATCTGCTGCATCAGCCTCCTAGTTGGGCTCCGTCTCTCTACCCTTGTGTTTTTCAATCTAGTCTCAGCACAGCAGCCAGGATGTTCCTATTAAAGTGTAATTCAGGGACTTCCCTCATGGTCCAGTGGTTAAGAATCCACCTTCCAATGCAGGGGACATGGGTTCAATCCCTGGACAGGGAACTAAGATCCCACATGCAATTAAGGCCACACGTTGCAACTACTGAGCCTGAGTTCTGGAGCCCAAACCACAACTAGAGAGAATCCTGAGCTCTGTAACGAAGAGCCCCTGTGCTGCAACTAAGACCCAAGACAGCCAATAAATACATAAATACATTAAAAAAATAAAAGTGCAATTCAGATTACATTACTTCTCTGGCCAAAACCTCCCATGGTTTCCCAGATCTCTCAGGAGAAAAGCCCGTTTTGCCATGCTTTCCTTTCATCGGCTCCTTCACATATCTTGAGCGCACATCTGTCTTACTCCAAGGCCTTTGTACTTATTTCTTTGCCTGAAATGTTCACTCCCTTGCCTCCTGCAGGGTTTTAAGCATCACCTTCTTAGGGTGACACAGACCCTCCTATTCAAAGTTGCAGCATTCTTTCCTGGATACATGACTTTCTATCCTCTGCTTTGTCTTTTCCTCGGGGAAAGGACTTTTATTTTATCCCCTGTGATTAATCCAGCACCTAGGCCCTTGCTTGGCACTTAGGATATTGAACGAATGCGAGCAATCCCTCTGGAGGACAGAGGGATTATTAATAGATGAAGGCTCAGAAGGGAGCACGTGGAAAGACAGATTAAAAAAAACCGACTACATTTTTATCTAAAGAGACAGGGCACAGTAGGGAACCAAGAAAACTCCTGATACCATCATTTGCACGTTGACTGAAGCAGATCAATACCAGTATGTCACCTTTCCTCTGCATTTCTATTTTTTTGAGGCTTTTATCTCTAATTGTGGTGGGACAAAAACTTTGTCCCTCTGTTAAAGGAATTGCACGTGCTATTAAGAAGATTGGTGGAGATTTACTCACAAAGCACAGAAGCCTTCTTGACCTTGATATTGTCTTACACCTGAGATAAACCAGCTTTATTCTTAAGACCTGTCATCCTGAAGCATAAAACAAGTCTTCTTTTTATTACCAGTATTATTAGTAGTAGCCGTGTTGGCTTGCCCAGTTGTGAGGCTGAACTCTAGACATTCTCAGCACTGGTCCCATTGTATCCTTTCCAGCTCTGGACCCAAGACTCATCATATCCTGAGGAATCAGAGTTAATGTTGCTAAACTCTTTTTCTTCTCTGAGTGTCCCTTTCTTCTCCTTCAACATGAAAATCCTGCTGATAATCCCCAGAAACAATCGCAAGCCCCAAATCACAGATTTTCTTTGACCTCAGGTCTTTAACAATTAACCCTAAGGGAAGTGAGCAATTATATAATTGCTTAAGGACAACTGTAGGGGTAGGGGATAGCAAAGATGGAAGGAGAGACAACCATGAAGAAGACTGCATGCCTAAAGGAGTACGTAGAAACTGAGGAAGCTTGTCTGTGCTTGATTTTCTTTGTTAGATTAATTTTATTCTAAGTTTTATCTAAGTGTAACCATGAACCCTCTATAAGAGCTAAGCATATATAAGCCACTTATGATACTGGTTTTATTACTTTGCATTCGTCCTTCATATTCTTGAGATTGCATAATTGTTATAACTAAAAAATAAAGAGGGAGTATTTTCAGGAAGCCAAAGACAAGCATGGTCTTCTGTGGGTGAGGTGAATTCATAAAGTTCAAGGGATTTTAACCCTTACTTCATTAGTAGATTACCGAGTACTTGGCAGGTTTCTGTTGTGAATGACTTGTATTGCTACCGAAGATAGATCATTTTGACCTTTTCATGCTTCTGTTTGTTTGAACATAGTAACAAATGGGCTTCCCTGGTGGCTCAGTTAGATCCCCTGGAGAAGGAAATGGCAACCCACTCCAGTATTCTTGCCTGAAAAATACCACGGACAGAGGAGCCTGATGGGCTATAGTCAATGAGGTCGCAGAGAGTCAGACACGACTGAGTGGCTTCACTCACTTCACTGGTGGCTCAGCGGTAAAGAATCCACCTGCCAATTCAGGAGACACAGATTTGATTCCTGGGTCTGGAAGATCCCCTGGAGAAGGAAATGGCAATCCACTCCAGTATTGTTGCCTGGGAAATCCCAGGGACAGAAGAACCTGGTGGGTACAGTCCATGAGATCACGAAAGAGTCAGACACAGCTTAGCGACTAAACAACAACAAAGGAGAAGCAAATAGGGATGAGATGACTGTGAGAAGTCATGTGGTAAAATAAAGCAAGAGATACGTAGGTTCCCTCGTTGAGGTTGGAAAGAACTGAAATGATGCAACATCAAAGTTCTAAAATTTTCATTGTGTCTTGTTGATGCACCATGAAAGTGAAAGTGAAGAAGCTCAGTCCTGTCCGACTCTTTGCAACCCCACGGACTGTAGTCTATCAGGCTCCTCCGTCCATGGGATTTTCCAGGCAAGAGTGCGGGAGTGGATGCCATTTCCTTCAGGGGATCGTCCCAACCCAGGAATCAAACCCGGGTCTCCCGCATTGCAGGCAGACGCTTTACCGTCTGAGCCACCAGGGAAGCCCCATAAGGACCTATATTAAAGGACTTTTAAATGAACTTGGTTTGGGGTCCACTCTAGCAGTTTTGATGCCAAATAGATTTTGACCTTTAGGTCTCTCAGTTTCAGAGAAGAAAATTCTTGGAAGAGGTGCCCTCAAAAGGATCAATTAGACAACTCAGGCTATACATCCTTTCTTTGAATTCCGGTACTATCACAGGAACACCTTGTGATTGCTATTTGCTATGCAAAGCCTGCATGGTAGACCTAAGAAGATTGTTCTATTGACAGTACAATGTGACCATCATAGTCAAGTCCCTTAAAAACATGCCAGATCAGAGTTTTCACACAACTCACAATTTATTACTCTGCGCTGCCTCTTTTGTGGAGAATGAGAAGTTTATTTGTAAAACTCCTAAGGATAAAGGGTTATCAAGGGTGTATATTTCAGTTTTAAATACTGAGATTCTATTCTGTAAGAATAGGACACAGAACAATAGTCTTAAGCCTCTAATTGTATAAAACAGAGGCATATTAAAGATTAACCTCATTTGCTTTCCTTACTGTGGCCCGTGTTTTATTTCTAATATTCTTTCCTAGTTAGATGTGGTCAAGATACTACAGTTCATTCTATGCCATGTAGCTGTAAGCCCTACAGTTGTTCCCACTGGTGGTGGGTGGCTCTGTGTTACTGGTTTTGTTCACTTCATACTCATATGTAAGCCGTGTTATTACTCTCAAGACGATATGGGGTCAAACACACACATTCAATGTTGGATTTGGACCTTGGGTCCTCTGCAGGATTTGAAATGTGAAATTTAATCTTTCAGTATTCTATAAAGGAAAAACAATATTGTTTCTTGTACAAATACAGCCTGAATAAAATTTGAAACTTCAGCTTCCTAGCACTAAGCACCCTCCCTCCATTAAAACATGGTTTCTTATCAAAAAAATAAACTTGGAAAAGTCAGTTTGGTTCTAGAGAAATCCCGTGGTTTCTTCTTATATTGTATACATGTTGAATGAGGGATTGTTGAAAGGCATTGATCCCAAAATAACAAAAGAAGAATGGAGGAGAATTTATTATTCCCAATGTTCTCTTTACTCTTCTTTCTAAGAGTTGGAGGGAGGGCAGTTTCTGTCTGCATCAGACAGAAAACCAAACAGGTGAATTAGTTGGACATGCTTACTGTTAATATTTTAAAGTAGCCCAAAGTCCAGGTCTCCCTGGAGAAATGCCTCAGTGAATATGTTAGGATTCTACAGGCAAGTAAAGTAGGGAATCCCCTTTTCATGGCTCTGGCCAAGTGAGACTTAGAAACAACAACAAAATGAGAAACTACCTCTCGTCTCGTTTCCCCAGGGCTAAATGAAGCCTTCATTATTTCCTATTTCCAGCTTCGTGTATAGCACCCACACTGTAGCTATTGCTTCTCTAAGCAGTCTACCCTCTCACCCCTACAAGGCAGAGTTCTAGGCTTCATTTCTGACCCTAAATGAGCATTTGAGGTGTGAAGGACAAGATATCACAGAAATGGACTTTCCAGTGAAAAGAAAACTTATCCTTTCAAATGAATTTGGATTTTACTTTCCTCTCCCCTGTCTCTAACTGTTTAGAAATATGTTTAGTTTATTTTAAGAAGCTTTGCACTTGTATGTCAGTAACAAAGACTCTCAGTTGAAACTTGAAAAATGCTTCCATGTCCCAACTTTTAAAGGAAATTTAGAGTCAACTTTCTATGAACTTGGAAGTAACTAGTGAGTCCAGTGGTTCTTGGGTTCCTTGAAGCCTTCCTTTAAAGAACCATGCATTTTGAGATATCCCTTTCCTATTCTGCAGTGAAATTCACAGGTAAGGCAATCTAACTATACAGATTAAAAAAAAATGTGAAATACCACCTGTCATATGAAAGAGAAATATAAAGAATATAACTTGATATGTATGTCAACATGTACATGGCTAAACTGGAAGTAAATTCTACAAATTTCCAAAACACTTCATGGGGAGGAAAACTAAGCTGGGTGAGACCACTTAGTGCTCTATTCTCGCTGGTGCTGGATGGTGCAACAAGTGATTGACAAGTAAGTTCTTTGTGACTTAGAGCAGGTTACTTTTTTCTCTGAGCTGGAGTGTCCTCGTATTGAAATGAGAACACTGCTTATTTCACAGGAATGCTGCCTGTATCACTTAACATTACATTCGAAGCACTTAGAAACACACAGCCCATAGGTAGGATCTCAGTGAATGTTGATTCTCATTACCTTCTCGGAGGAGTCAAAGTTACTGCGAGTCCAAGTGTTAGTTGTTCTCTTTGCAAGGTTTACCTGGTTGGGCTTAGTGCTTTTCTACTGGGGGAAATGAGAAGTGGAGTAATTCAAAGACCAAACTGTTAAAGTAACAGTGACTTTTACTGCTCCCCACTGCTCCCGCCCCTTCTCCAAGTAGGTGAAATTAACATGGGTCAAATTGCCCTTGCTTCTCCCCAGCCCAGTCTTTTCATGCTAGGGACCTTATGCAGATTCCAACTACCTGTCATGGGAGGTAAGGGCACTTTGCAAGCTGTTGTTAGGTGGTTGAGGCCTGGATTGTGATTTGGAAAGCAATCTGAAGTCTCTGCTTCTCTAGGATAAAGGTTTATGAGGGTGAGCCATTTGTAGGGGCAGGTAGAGCTGGTGGAAAAGAAGAGAGGTGGTAAATAGTTCCTCCATTCTCGGCTATTTATGCTGTTAGCACCCTATGCTAACTATAAAGCAGAAACCAAGGAGGCTTTCTTTTTAATCTCTAGAAACAACGTGCCAGTTCCTTTTTAAAACTAGTAGCCTCCAAATAAAATCCTCTAAAATATTTTGGAGGTGAAACATGCAGCTCTCTTAAGAAAACAATTCAGGCTATAGTCTATGTTTGCAGTTTGGGAAAAGATTGTTTTTCTTGTTGTTTAGTGAACAGAGAGGAGATTTTAAAGTAGATGTTCTCTCCCTCCTGTTCATTTAGAGTCCCTGCAAACAATGATGTTTTAACCATCGAGTTTTCATGTTTTAGAAAGCATAGCAGGATTCTTATTCTGCATTGCAAAACAAGATCCTTTAAAAATTATCTGGAGCATCAAAATGTCATCCTCTATTTTATGCCCTCATAAACAACCTCAACTGGATGAAAAGCACTTGGCGGTGGGTGGAGGCAGGCCTCTCTGGTTACTGCCTCTTCTAGGTTTCCCTTCTCTGTCTGATTCTCCTTTTTGATAAGAGATCAGGTAACCATGACAACGCTGCACAGTGGAAGTCCTTTCATTTTTGTGCTTTACATAATTCTGAAAATAAATCTGCTACCTGTTTGACATTTGCTTCCTTTTCTTACAAACTTTTTTTTTTTTTCCCTTTAATCTTAGCACAGTATCTCCTGAAAGAAACTTGCTACTTCAGAGGATTTGCTCCCACCGATGTACTTCCTGTTGGTAGCAGGGTTGGCTTTGCATTCTCTGGAGCTTGGATTCCCACTGGAAATTCTCCCCACACACACTTCAAACTGAATTGTAGCTCTATTGTCCAGTTATTGAAGAGTAGCCAGACTGTGGTGGTTCACGGGGATCTTTTCTGATTTAAGACTCACACAGTTCAAGTCTATGTCATCCAAAATGGCAGCTGTTGTTATTAGGCCAGTCCCTAGCACTCAGCATCACAGGGCTGGTTTCGTAGGGATAATTTTTGCAGGAATCTTCCTAAAGTCCATGGTGGATTTGAAGCATTGGTTTTACACTCAGATTTTGACAGTGTGAAAAGACTGTTTAACCTAATCTTCCTTGAAACATCAAGACTGGAATATAATTTAATAAATGAGTCTTGACCATCGGCCCTTGCAATGAGAGTGTGTATTGTACACACTTGGAAATGTTAGAAAATTTTTTTGGAAATTTTAGAATTTTGTTGTTGTTGTTGTTGTTCAGTCGCTCAATTGTGTCTGACTCCTCGAATGCTATGGACTGCAGCATGCCAGACTTCCCAGTCCTTCACTATCTCCTGAGTTTGCTCAAATTCATGTCCATTTAGTTGATGATGCCATCAAACATCTCATCCTCTGTCACCCCCTTCTCCTCCTGCCCTCAGTCTTACCCAGCATCAGGGTCTTTTCCAATGAGTCTACTCTTTGCATCAGGTGGCCAAAGTATTGGCACTTCAGCATCAGCATCGGTCCTTCCAATGAATATTCAGGACTGATCTCCTTTAGGATGGACTGGTTGGATCTCCTTGCAGTCCAAGGGACTCTCGAGAGTCTTCACCAACACCACAGTTCAAAAGCATCAATTCTTTGGTGCTCAGCCTTCTTCACAGTCCAACTCTCACATTCATACATGACTACCAGAAAAATTTTGAGCCATCCCCAAAGACTGATTCCTTCCTTCTTTTTTCCTCTCTCCCTCCCTCCCTTCTCTCTCTCTCTCTTTCTCCTATCAGTGAGAAGAAAGTTCAAAAGCATCAATTCTTTGGTGCTCAGCCTTCTTCACAGTCCAACTCTCACATTCATACATGACTACCAGAAAAATTTTGAGCCATCCCCAAAGACTGATTCCTTCCTTCTTTTTTCCTCTCTCCCTCCCTCCCTTCTCTCTCTCTCTCTTTCTCCTATCAGTGAGAAGAAAGATTTGATTCCATGCTTTAAATTCTGGAGACTGCCAGACTTCCACAGTAATGAAGTCTTCCCCTACAATAAAAGGAAATGACTCAGTTTTTTTTGGTTTTGTTTCCTACATTAATGGCTTCATGGAGATTCAGAAATTTGGATGCTGTATGGCTCTCAGTTGGATGGGAGGAAAGTATCATTAGGGTCAGAAGCAGGTCATTGTTTTGAAAGCAGCCCTGGTTCTTACCGTTACACACTGACTTGGATTGTGTGCAGGCAAACTGTTATTGATTGGGTTTATTTCCCTAATGGTTGCGTTCTGCTCTCTCTTGGGATCTTTAATGTACAAGACACATAGAGCTTTCCCCTGCATGTCTGCCGATTAAGTGTTATTGAGTTTAATGAGTCTATTCAACAGCACCCAACTCTCTAGTCTTTACTCAGACAATCTCCTGGGAGTTGGAGCTCAGAGAAAGGACTGCAGAAAGAAACTTACTAATTTGAATAACCTTATTTTGCTTTTAAGTTCAGGCTTATTCTCCCTGGAACATAAGACAGTCGGTGTGTAATTACATGAAGTGTAATCATATCACTGTCATTCAAAATGACTGGACATTCAAACGACCTTTATTGGAAATGACTGGGCTAAGCTCAGGGTCTCTGCATACTGCAGAGGCTGTGCCTTGACTAAGGGTGGGGCAGAGAGTTAGAGTGAATCTACCTGTGTCAGCTCAGGGGAAGGTGCCTTTTTCTAACTCCCCCAAAGACTCTGCCTATGATGCCTTTGGATGAAGTGGTTTTGGTACCTCACTGTTCACATTCAACCACCTGGGTGAACAATGTCTCACTGTTCAGTTCAGTTCAGTTGCTCAGTCCTGTCCGACTCTTTGTGACCCCATGGATGGCAGCACACCAGGCCTCCCCGTCCATCACCAATCCCGGAGTTCACCCAAACTCATGTCCATCGAGTCAGTGATGCCACTCAGCCATCTCATCCTTTGTCGTCCCCTTCGCCTCCTGCCCCCAATCCCTCGCAGCATCAGGGTCTTTTCCAATGAGTCAACTCTTCCCATGAGGTGGTCAAAGTATTGGTGTTTCGGCCTCAGCATCAGTCCTTCCAATGAACACCCAGGACTGATCTCCTTTAGAAGGAATTGGTTGGATCTCCTTGCAGTCCAAGGGACTCTCAAGAGTCTTCTCCAATACCACTGTTCAAACACATCAATTCTTCGGCATTCAGCTTTCTTCACAGTCCAACTCTCACATCCAAACTTGACCACTGGAAAAACCATAGCCTTGACTAGAAGNCAGCTCCACTGGAATGCCCTCACCTCTACTAGCTTTGTTTGTAGTGATGCTTTCTAAGGCCCGCTTGACTTCACATTCCAGGATGTCTGGCTCTAGATGAGTGATAACACCATTGTGATTATCCAGGTCATGACGATCTTTTTTGTACAGTCCCCGTGTGTATTCTTGCCACCTCTTCTTAATATCTTCTGCTTCTGTTAGGTCCAGACCATTTCTGTCCTTTATTGAGCCCATCTTTGCATGAAATGTTCCCTTGGTATCTCTAATTTTCTTGAAGAGATCTCTAGTCTTTCCCCTTCTGTTCTTTTCCTCTATTTCTTTGCATTGATCGCTGAAGAAGGCTTTCTTATCTCTTCTTGCTATTCTTTGGAACTCTGCATTCAGATGCTTATATCTTTCCTTTTCTCCTTTGCTTTTTGCTTCTCTTCTTTTCATAGCTATTTGTAAGGCCTCCCCAGACAGCCATTTTGCCTTTTTGCATTTCTTTTCCATGGGGATGGTCTTGATCCCTGTCTCCTGTACAATGTCACGAACCTCATTCCATAGTTCATCAGGCACTCTATCTATCAGATCTAGACCTTTAAATCTATTCCTCACTTCCACTGTATAATCATAAGGGATTTGATTTAGGTCATACCTGAATGGTCTAGTGGTGTTGCCCACTTTCTTCAATTTAAGTCTGAATTTGGCAATCAGGAGTTCATGATCTGAGCCACAGTCAGCTCCCGGTCTTGTCTTTGTTGACTGTATAGAGCTTCTCCATCTTTGGTTGCAAAGAATATAATCAATCTGATTTCACTGTTGCCCATCTGGTGATGTCCATGTGTAGAGTCTCCTCTTGCGTTGTTGGAAGACGGTGTTTGCTATGACCAGTGCGTTCTCTTGGCAAAACTCTATTATAGTCTTTGACCTGCTTCATTCCCAATTCCAAGGCCAAATTACTAGGATTATATAACAACAATGTATTCTGCCTGAGGACAGTCTCTGAATTAAACCTTCTGGCTAATTCTGTTATCTTAAAATGTAAATTATGGGAGTAGGTTTGGTGAGGACTTTACAATCTCCATTCTTTGGATTCACTGGAGAGTTTATAATTCCATTGCTGACAATAACAAGCGGGTACTCTTTCTACCCCCTTCTGATGCCTATGTCAGAAGCCTTCTCTATCTCCTTTATACTTTAATAAAACTTTATTACACACACACACACACACACACACAAATGAAATGGCAGGCATGATAGCTCTCTTATTTTTATGGCACTTACTGTGTGGGCCAATTTATTACGACAATTTTTTAAAAATAAGATTAAAAAACTGGTACTCATTTTATCTATAACTTAGTTATTAAACACAAGATGCACAACTAGCTTTGGTAAAGTAACTACAATTTAGTATACACATGACTGTTAATATTGTGGGGTATTTCAGAGACCCTTCTTCAAAAAGAAAAGGATTTGTCAAGTAAAATGATTATAAAGGAAAGTGAAAGTGAAGTCACTCTGTCGTGTCCGACTCTTTGCGACCCCATGGACTGTAGCTACCAGGCTCCTCTGTCCATGGGATTTTCCAGGTGAGAGTACTGGAGTGGGTTGCCATTTCCTTCTCCAGGGGATCTTCCCAACCTAGGGGTGGAACCCGAGTCTCCTGCATTGCAAGCAGACGCTTTACTGTCTCAGCCACCAGGAAGTCTCATAAGGAAGGGCTTATAAAGGAAGGGCTTCCTAAAGAATTATAGACACTCTTTAAAATCTGTTTTGATATACTGCTAGGCTACATATTTTTAAACACTTTTTTTTTTTTTTGAAAAAAGGCATTGACCTATCTAGATACTAAAATGTCTGGAGTTCTATAAGAAGAATAGGTCATAAAAGAAAGACCTAAAGAGTTGCTAAGAATTCAAAATATATTTAAGATTAGCCTCTGTTTCAGGAGGAAAAAGGCTGAGGTTAAATACTGTATTTTACTATACCATAATGGATACAGAGACAACACATTTCATACCAACTGCTGTATAATTTTATGAGTTTATATTTTCCTTTGAAAAACTGCAAAAATCAACTAAAAGTGGAAGTCATTTTAGATTTGACTAAGGTTTGACAAAGGCAACATAGACAGCCATTTAAATATCAATTATAAAACATCACCCTCTCTCAAGAATAAACAATTTTCATACAATTAATAAAAACAATTACCAACCCCTACCACCACTCTCATCATCTTCAACAGATAATTAAATAGCCATAGGAACTCACCTAAATTATCTCTCAAAGCACTAGCTTCTTCGTGGGTTTTGAAATTATAATTTGGCACCAATTTAAGTCTCATGCGGGAATAATTTTCTACATTAGCTAGTTTCCAGTGAATTGGATTTTGTTTCCTATAAATATTCATAAGTAAAGAAATAAAATTATTTTAGCTTAAAGTTACAAAAGGTCAGCTGATTGAAACAGAGTAAAAAAGTAACATCTATTTTACATTTCTTTGGCATCATTTTATAAAAGCTTTCACATTCGTATCTCATTTGACCCAAACAATCTTGAGGAAAAAAATCAATGTTAGTATGCATATCAACAGTTTATACCTAAGGAATCTAAGACAGGCTAAATTACTTGCCTAAGATGCCATGGAGTTTACAGACATCAGAAGTAAGATTTGAATAGAAATCTTCAGACTTATAGCTTTATATAGTTTACTCTTTCCCTGTATAAGGAGTTTCTTAACTAGCTATATATGAGTCTATTCCAAATACAGTTTTCAAAATAAAATAATAATTTTACTGCAAACAAAGATAATATAATTACAAATGGATCAAAGATCTAAATATGAGTTAAAGCTCTTAGGGGAAACATAGGAGTAAATCTTCATGACTTTGGATTTGAAAATGGTTTCTTAAATACAATATCAATAACATAAGCAACAAAAGAAACAGATAAACTTGATTTAAACTTCAAGTCTTTGTGCACCAAAGACCACTTATCAGGAAAGTGAAAAGACAACCTACAATATATCCAATAAAGGCCTATTATTGAGAAAATAAAAGGAACTCTTACAATTCAACGACAAAAAGTCAAACAATCCAAGTTTAAAATTTACAAAGGAAAAAAAATAAAGGACTTATACATTTCTCTAAAGAACATATACAGGCGGTCAACAAGTATATGAAAAGATACCAATGTCATTAGTCATTAGGGAAATGCAAGAAAATCATAAAATACCACTGTATAACCAATAGATGACCAAAATAAAAAAAATTTTTTAATAGACAAGTATTATAGTAAGGTTGCAGAGAAATTGGAACCTTCAAGCATGACTGATAGGAATGGGGCAGCTGCTATGAAAAACTGTTATGCAATTCTTCAGTAAGTTAAATACATAATTATCATAGCAATGCTGCCTGCAGGTATACGACCAAGAAAACTAGAAACAGGAGTTGAAGCATACACTTGGTCACAAATGTTTACAGCAATACTATTCACAACGTGTGTGTGCTCAGTCGTGTCCAACTCTTTGCAACCCCAAAGACTAGAGCCCACCAGGCTTCTTGGTCCATGGGATTATTCTGGCAAGAATATTGCAGTGGGTTACCATTTTCTCCTCCAGGTGCTCTTCCCAACCCAGGAATCGAACCTGTATCCCCAGTGGCTCCTGCACTGGCAGGCAGATTCTTTACCACTGAGCCACTAGGAAGCCCACTATTCACAACAGCCCAAAGAAAACAACCCAAATTCCATTATCCATTTCATACAATGGAATATTATTCAGTCATAAAAAGGAAAGAAAGTACTAACACATGCTACAACAAAATGAAAACACTATGCTAAGTGAAAGAAGTGGCACAAAAGGCCACCTATTGCATGATTTCACTTATACGAAATACCCAGAATAGGTAAATCCATAGAGACAGAAAAGACAAGCAGTTACCAGGGATCAGGAGAAGAGTTAATAGGCAGTGACTATTACTGGTTCCAGGGTTTCTTTTTCAGGTGATGAAGAGGTTTTCAAGCTGGACAGTGCTCTTAAGCTGATTACACAACATTAGAAATGTACTTACGGTCACTAAATTATACATTTTAAAGCAGTTAAAAGAGAAAACTTTATATTGTGTATTTTACTAGAATAAAAAAGGGCTGTTAAAAATGTGTGTGTAATATAATTCAGCAAAACAAAAATGACTGATCAAGTAAAGAAATAGTAAAATATTTAAACACATAGCATCACTAACCTTAGCTCAAAGAGGTAGTGTCAGGAAGACAGAAGTAAATGGATTCAAAACAAATTCTATCTTAAGGGTAAGAGTAAAGGAAACAACTCCATAGTGAAAAACATATAAACACAAAGCTCTACACTTAGCAAACCTATAATTTATAAAAGACAAGCAAATTAATTAAAAGCAATCTTGTAAAAATTAGATTGGAGAGGTCACTGGAGAGGTTCATGAAGTTCTAGATTAGAGTTGTAAAGAAGAGGGCATTTAATGAATGACAGCTAATCCTACCTTTTAGCCCAAGGTCCCCTTTCACATGTAAGATAAAGCTTTACTGCCTTCCAGCGTCTCAGAGTAGCTAACTGCTGACTGCTAAGTTGTTTCAGCATGTTATTATACCTCAAGTTCTCCTGGCGTGCTTTTCGATTAAATGGCTCCACAAAAAACTCCTGAAAGAAAGAGCAATAAATAAGAGCACTGAATCATGTATTGAGAGGCATGTTTAAATTTGAATGTCATAATTTTAGAAATCTGACTCAATAAATCATAAAATGAAAACAAAGAAGCTGGAAACCAACAGGATTTTCTTATTCCATTAGAATCATTAATATGACTCTAGGTATAATACTTATTTCTTTAATATAAGAAAATAACAAGCCAACAATAAATATGTGAAGAACTTCAAAACTGTAAAGCATCTCAAAATCAGATTATTTAAGACTCAGAATTATTAACTGTATCCCATCAAGTAAAATGATTTTCTTTGGGGATCTTTTGATTTATAAGGCATTTGGAATTTGTCAAGTCAAATAAAATAAAAGGAAGAGGACCACATTCCACACTACTACTGATGGCCTGAAAGGCAGTGCTAAAGACAAAGGAAACCTGTAGAAGTAAATCTCTCACAATGAAAAATTCCATCATTTAGGAGTGCTTCTCTCAGAATAGCATCCTCTCTAGCAAATGAATTCACATACCTATTCCAGTTTTCAGGATAAAATAAGATTCTGGTAATAAGTTCTACCAAAATATAACTCTAAACCCTGAAATTAAAATTCTAAAGTTTTCAGAAAGATAAAAGGTAAGCCTGGTTTAGGACTTCCCAGGTGGCAGAGTGGTAAAGAATCTGCCTGCCAATACAGGAGACATGGGTTTGATCCTTGGGTGGGGAAGATCTCCTGGAGGAAGAAAAGGCAACCCATTCCAGTATTCTTGCCTGGAAAATTCTATGGACAGAGGAGCCTGGCAGTCCATGGGGTTGGTTGCAAAGAGTCGGACACAACTGACCGAATGAGCATGGAAGCCTGGTTTCCCTACCTCACACTGACATTGATTAATTAAGAAATATTAGGAACTAAAATAATATCCAACTTGTTACAAACAAATCTACGGTGAATTACATTAAAATGAATGGTTAAAGATATGGATTTAAAAGACATCTTTTACTTATTGTTTTTTGGTAATGCTGTGCAACTTGGGGGATTTTAGTTTCCATGTGGGATCAATCCTGAGCCTATGCAGTGGAAACACAGAGTCTAAACCACTGGACCATCAGGGAAGTCCCTACAGACATCTTCTAACAAGTTAGTACTGTACTATTCGGTTGAGAATACAAGCTTTGGAGCTAGACCTCAGTACAAATCTTACCTACTTAATTCTCTGAGGCTCAGTATCATCGCCTGTAAGTTGAGGTTGACAATAATTATCATGTGCTTAATAAAGTGCTATAAAAGTAGCAAGCTTTCAATAAATTAGTTATTATTATAATTATTACTGTAATTACTGCTAGATTTATTGGATATCAATGATTTGGGATACAATGTTTTCAAATATTTAAAACAGACCATTGCTGTGACAACTGAAGAAGTCATGAGAATTCCATGATAATTAAACATCAATTTCACAGCTTTGCAGTTTGAGCACATGAGGATATTCGAGCACATAAATTAGGTTTTTCTAGAAGCTAATGGTGAAATTACAGAGAAAAGAAAGGTTGGAATAATAACTGGTAGAACTTCTATGAGGGAAGTATAATAATAATTATTATCATGATAGCTACATACCAGTAATTCCACTTAGTCTAGGGAAGTCATTCTGGATAAACACAAAAATATGACTAGAGAGATGATCAGTACTATCCATAACAAAGAAAAAACTCATAAATTAGATCTAAAACCAAGAAAAAAGTTTATTTTCTAATATATAACATTATGGAATATTAGCCATATATTAGCATGGGAAAATACTCATGACACATTTTAAGTTGAAGTAGTAGCAAATGAAACTGTCATTCCACTTAAACCGTTATATATACATAAAAATACAGGAAGGATAATACAGCAAAATGCTAGTAGTAGTGGATTACAAATGTTTCTTTTTATACTTAAGTTATGAAATAAAACTTTATTTTTATTTGATCTTCTTTGTTTCATCTGTGTTTTACAGTTTTAGTAAATATATTCTGTACATATTTTGTTAGACTGGTATCTAAGCACCTCATTCTTTTGAGTTTTACTGTGAATAGTGCTTTTTTTTAAAATTTCAGTTTCCAATTGTTCATTGCTACTGTATAGAAATATGATTAAATTTGTATATTGATCACAGATAATCATGTGATCTGTAAATAGTTTTATTTCTTCTTTCCCAATATGTCTTTTATTTCTTTTTCTATTCTTACTGAATTTGCTACATCTCACAGTACAATACAAAGAAGCATGAAAGTGAACATTCCACCCTTAATGGGCAAAGCACTCAGTTTTTCATCATTAAATATGAAGCTAGTTGTAGGATTTTGGTAGAGATTTGGGTCTTCCCTTCTATTCCTAGTTTGCTAAAAACTTTGATCATAAATGGATGATGGATTTTGCCAATGTTGCATCTACTGATATGATCATGTATCTTTTTTGATAAGTTTATTAATATGACTGATTATCAAATGATTATCAAATATTAAATCAGCCTTGCATGAATAAGATAAACTATCCTGGTTGTGATGTTATTTTATTATACATTGCTAGATTTGGTTTATATCTATGTTCCAAAAGAGATACTGTCTTCAGTTTTCTTATACTGTTTTTGTATGGTTTCAATATGAGGGTAATATTGCCATTATATAACAAGGTGGAAAGTTATGCCACTTTTCTATTTTCTAAACAGACTCCAAAGAACTGGTCTAATTTCTCTATTAAATATTTGGTAAAATTTGCCAGTGAAACCATCTGGGTCTAGAGTTTTCTGTTTTGGAAGGTGAAGTGAAGTGAAAGTTGCTTAGCCGTGTCCAGCTCTTTGCGACTTCATGGACTATACAGTCCATGGAATTCTCCAGGCCAAAATACAGGAGTGGATAGCCATTCCATTCTCCAGGGGATCTTCCCAACCCAGGGATCAAACCCAGGTCTCCTGCATTGCTGGCGGATTCTTTACCAGATGAGCCACAAGGGAAGCTATTTAACTATAAATTCAATTTCTTTAAGAGATAGAGGACAAGCCAGGTTATCTATTTATTATTGAATTATTTTTGGAAATTTGTATTTGTGAAGAAACTGATCAATTACATTTAAAGCATCTTATTTATGTGCACAGATTGGCTGCAATAATCCAATTAGCATGTGATGTCTGTGAGGTCCGTGGTGATTAATTTCTGGTAGGAGTACTGTTTCCCCCCTTTTCTCCCCCTCAATTTGGCTACAAGCCTATCAGTTTTATTGATATTTTGAAGAAGCAGATTTTGGTTTCATTGGCTTTCTCTATTGCTTTTCTGATTTCATTTTCATTACTTTATGCTCTTTAATAATTTCTTATTTAAAAACTACTGTAGGGAATTCTTTGCCGGTCCAGTGTTTAGGACTCGGTGCTCTCGCTGTGATGGCAGGGATTCAGTCCCTGGTGGGGCAACTGAGATTCTACAAGAGGTGCAGCACAGGTGAAAAAAAATAACAGTAGATTAGCTTACTTTTTCAAGTTTCTTAGGATGAAATGAACTTATTAATTTGAGGTCTTTCTTCTTTTTTAGTATAAGTACTTTGTGTTATAAATTACCCTCTAAGCACTGGTATATACTCAGCCTCCTTAGAGATACCTTATCAGCTTAATAGAAGCAGTTGGTGGCTCAGAGGTTAAAGCGTCTGCCTCCAATGTGGGAGATCCGGGTTCGATCCCTGGGTCAGGAAGATCCTCTGGAGAAGGAAATGGCAATCCACTCCAGTATTCTTGCCTGGAGAATCCCATGGACGGAGAAGCCTAGTAGGTTACAGTCCATGGGGTCGCAAAGAGTCGGACATGACTGAGCGACTTCACCTCACCTCACCTCACCTATCAGCTTAATAGACATTTTACATAATCACTGTGCATAGAACATTTTGATATAAATTTTTAAATTGCTACGTATCAGTTCTTTTCTTCTAATTCTGAAATACTTTTCTGACAAACTAAGAAATACTGTTTGTTTTCAAAGTTCAGGCTTGTTATTACTCTCATTTGAACATTAACTGCTTGAAATCAACATAAAAAACTAAATATTAAAACATCTAATAAATTTTACCTGAAACTTGAGCTTGCTTTCTCCCCCTTCCCGGTCTCGCTTATGCATATTCACCATTAAGGCTTCATAACAATCCTTCCAATAAAGTGCCAGCTCTCATGACCATCATAAAATGTATGGGTTTCATATTTCTTCATATAAGGTACAATCTTATAAAAAATATATATACACAAAATTTACTATATGCTTCCATAAAAATGATATTTTAGTAGAAAAAACCTCAATAAAGATAAAACTTACATATTTCTCAATGTAAACTTGCCATTCATTTGAACTGCAATATTCTTGAAAATCTTCAAAAAATGAAGCGCTACCATTAGTCAAAGGTAAAGAAGGTAGATGCAAGTTCATGAAGAGAAGCTCATAAATTTTAGAAACTAGGGTACGGACAAGGGGAATCAGAAATGAATATATTTCAGTCTGTTCCTTGATTGACTGACTTAGAACATGTTCCAGCTTCCCTAAAATGTAACATGCTTCATCCTGATTTTCAATCACTTTGGTCTGAAGAAGGGTGTTTAGCTTAGCAGATGCCACTGCACAAACCTGGAGGAAAATAGTAAAATAGAGCAGATATTTAGTGACAGCAAAGTTCTTTGGCTCTTCTTGAAGGTGTTTTCAAAAATAAATTATAAAAGTAACCCATGGAATATACAGAAAAGTTAAAAGGTTGATAATTAATCACCCCAACATCCACTCTACTCCTTATAGTCTGTAAGAAGTAGGGGATGATTCCATCTCTAGTATTGACATTTCTGTTATTTGGAATTACAAGCATTCTTACAGATAAAGAACGGTACATAGGAGACCAAGTAAAGTTCCTGAAGAAAATACACATTTAGGATACATGCGTGCATGCTCAGTCTCTAAGCTGTGTCCAACTCTTTGTGACTCCATGGACTATAGCCCACCAGGCTCCTCTCTTCATGGGTTCTCCAAACAAGAATAGTGAAGTGGGTTGCCATTTCCTTCTCCATGGGATCTTCCCAACCCAGGGATCAAATCTCACACTCTTGGATCTGCTACATTAGTAGGCAGATTCTTTACCATTGAGCCACATGGGAAGCAGAGTCCCCAAGGTAAATACACATTTAGGGCACAAACTCACACAAAGAATACTCTATCTTACTCTTAAGTTCTGGCCTCTAACTTCATTGCAGAAAGGTAAATTAGGTCACAAAGGGTCCTCCTTTCATTGAGACTAGAGAAAGATGTAAATCTTAAAACCATAAGAAGACAAATGATAAAGAAAAAAAAAAAAGCCCCTCCTTTTCCCTTAACCTATCTCCCAATCTTGGATCATATTACCTTAAAAATAAAGAAAAGAAAGAGGAAAAAAAAAGGAAGTATTAGAAACCAACATGACTTCAAGAATTAAGTGTGCCAAAAACTCATCTGAGCTGTATGCACAGGTCTTTGAAGGCCAAGGCAACAATAAGGGATCTCAGGCAGTCTTTCCGTAAAAGAAGACTTAAAGAAGCAAACAGCACTTGAGGAAATAACCTCTAAGATGGTTCAAAATTTTAACTTTTCTATTTTTAACTTAAGCTTCCACTTGTGAAGCATCTCTGCTCTCCTCAGGTTTCCCCCAAACCCCTTCATTTTACTGTGAATCTGACTAAAGCAGCATAAACCCAATAGAAGGCAACAAATGTGAGACAAAAGGTCATAAAATCTCATTTTCCAGGAAACACCAATGACTTTTTTGCTACATGTTTTTAAAAACACTGTTTACATAAAAAGTTGAATATTCAGTGCTCAGCTTCTAACTGCTGCTGCTGCTGCTAAGTCGCTTCAGTCATGTCCAACTCTGTGCAACCCCATAGACGGCAGCCCATCAGGCTCCACCGTCCCTGGGATTCTCCAGGCAAGAACACTGGAGTGGGTTGCCATTTCCTTCTCCAATGCATGAAAGGAAAAGTGAAAGTGAAGTTGCTCAGTCGTGTCTGACTCTTAGCAGCCCACCAGGCTCCTCTGTCTATGGGATTTTCCAGGCAAGAGTACTGGAGTGGGGTGCCATTGCCTTCTCCCTGCTTCTCACTAGTGTCACAGTATTACATAACTATAAGTTTATACATTTATTTTAAAGTATTAAGACACTTTTAGTGAATATAATAATTTATATACCACTGCCCACCCCAAACACACACATAGATATGATCCCCCTGCCCTCACATTATAAAGAGTACTATATTATGGTCACCTGAGAAATAACAGAAACACCAATGCCCTAGTTCCCTCCTTAATTACTGAGTGACACCCCACACAAAGCACACAAAGGAATTTTTAGAAAGCTCCTCTAGGTGATTTCACGGGCAGCTAGTGAAGAGAACCATTAGATGAGCTAAGACCATTGAGGGAGCAGAAACCCAGACAAAACAGTGACCATAGGCAGCACCTAAAGAAATAAACAGCTATTTGGCTTTTTAGAGCTAATACTCTAAAAAATCTAGAGTATTAGCATGCTGGGAAATTCTGGCATTTATGTGAAATCTCCTGATAATTAAATGTTGGGAACTAAATAATATAAATGGTCCAAATAAAACAAATTTGCTGGCTGGATTCATTTTGCAGGCAATTCTGTTTAAATCCCTATGAGGGAAGGGGTTCCTTTCCCAATTTTTTAACATGCATGACCTCAGGGAAATCTGCTTTTACCCTGAGAAAATGAAATTAAATAAGTATCTAGAGAGAAATGTTCTAGATCACTAACTACTGGTTGACAGAATCAAGTCTTAGTTGTAGGTGCTACAACTCTTCATTTATTTAATAGGACTCCCATAAAATCCTACTATGGGACAGGCACTGGATATTTAATGGTGAACAAATTATAATACACATGTTATTTCTCCTTGGAAATCTCACCAAGGAGAAAAACACTGAGGGTGATTATCAGCGGGAAAAAACAGAGTCCTAACCTCTAAAACAATTAGCTACCCAGCATGCTGGCTCCAAGGGCTTTTTAACAGCCACCAGGTTCATTTCAGTGAAAAAGCCAGAAAAGTTATCTTTGTTCTATTCCTACATGGAGGAAAAAGAAAACTACAATGAACATCTATGTGTACAAAGATTGCTGGGAGCCAGCACGAGGAGTCCCACCCGTGGCAAAGGTCATGAGGTTAAGGGGCCCGATAGGCAAAGGCAAAGTCGGGCCTTAAGGAGCCTCGCTGGATCTGCTCGTGCATCTGCCCCAAAACCAGAGTCTGCCTGCCTTACTGCATTGTGCTTTTCACCTACTCGTCTGACATTATATGCGGGGCTATCCCCCACCACCTCTCTCTGAAAAGGAGTTAACTTAGGACTCCACTTAATAAATCTCCTGGGTGTGACAAGGGTGTTTCAGTCCAAAAACCTCTCTGCTGGCAGACTAGCTTGTGTGACAGTATTATCCACACTCTTGCTACTATGTACATGATTGTTTACAACCTCTCAACCATAAACAGCACAGAGAGTTTGGAGTATTTTGAAAGTCTTAGTTAGCATAAGGTTCTTCTTTTCTTTTTTTTTTTTCTTTAATTAATTTTTATTTTTTAGTTTGTTTTGCTTAGCATAAGGTTTCTCCCTGTCCATCACCAACTCCCGGAGTTCACTCAGACTCACGTCCATTGAGTCCATGATGCCATCCAGCCATCTCATCCTCGGTCGTCCCCTTCTCCTCCTGCCTCCAATCCCTCCCAGCATCAGGGTCTTTTCCAATGAGTCAACTCTTCACATGAGGTGGCCAAAGTACTGGAGCTTCAGTTTTAGCATCATTCCTTCCAAAGAAATCCCAGGGTTGATCTCCCTCAGAATACCAGACCACCTGACCTGCCTCTTGAGAAATCTGTATGCAGGTCAGGAAGCAACAGTTAGAACTGGACATGGAACAACAGACTGGTTCCAAATAGGAAAAGGAGTACGTCAAGGGCTATATATTGTCACCCTGCTTATTTAACTTCTATGCAGAGTACATCATGAGAAATGCTGGACTGGAAGAAACACAAGCTGGAATCAAGATTGCTGGGAGAAATATCAATCACCTCAGATATGCAGATGACACCACCCTTATGGCANGGAAGCAACAGTTAGAACTGGACATGGTACAACAGACTGGTTCCAAATAGGAAAAGGAGTACGTCAAGGCTGTATATTGTCACCCTGCTTATTTAACTTCTATGCAGAGTACATCATGAGAAACGCTGGACTGGAAGAAACACAAGCTGGAATCAAGATTGCTGGGAGAAATATCAATCACCTCAGATATGCAGATGACACCACCCTTATGGCAGAAAGTGAAGAGGAACTAAAAAGCCTCTTGATGAAAGTGAAAGAGGAGAGTGAAAAAGTTGGCTTAAAGCTCAACGTTCAGAAAATGAAGATCATGGCATCTGGCCCCATCACTTCATGGGAAATAGATGGGGAAACAGTAGAAACAGTGTCAGACTTTATTTTTTTGGGCTCCAAAATCACTGTAGATGGTGACTGCAGCCATGAAATTAAAAGATGCTTACTCCTTGGAGAAAAGTTATGACCAACATAGATAGCATATTCAAAAGCAGAGACATTACTTTGCCGACTAAGGTCCGTCTAGTCAAGGCTTTGGTTTTTCCAATGGTCATGTATGGATGTGAGATTTGGACTGTGAAGAAGGTTGAGCACCGAAGAATTGATGCTTTTGAACTGTGGTGTTGGAGAAGACTCTTGAGAGTCCCTTGGACTGCAAGGAGATCCAACCAGTCCATTCTGAAGGAGATCAACCCTGGGATTTCTTTGGAGGGAATGATGCTAAAGCTGAAGCTCCAGTACTTTGGCCACCTCATGCGAAGAGTTGACTCATTGGAAAAGACCCTGATGCTGGGAGAGATTCGGGGCAGGAGCAGAAGGGGATGACCGAGGATGAGATGGCTAGATGGCATCACGGACTCAATAGACGTGAATCTGAGTGAACTCCGGGAGTTGGTGATGGACAGGGAGGCCTGGCATGCTGCGATTCATGGAGTCGCAAAGAGTCGGACACGACTGAGCGACTGAACTGAGTGTTTTGTTGAAGATTTTTGCATCATGTTCATCAGTGATACTGGCCTGTAATTTTCTCTCTCTCTCTCTTTTTTTTGTGTGTGATATCTTTGGTTTTGGTATCAGTGTGATGATGGTCTTACAAAGGAGTTTGGGAGTATACCTCCATCTGTAATTTTTTAGGAGAGTCTGAGAAAGATAATCATAAGCTCTGCTCTAGATGTTTGATAGAATTTGCTTGTGAAGACATCTGGTTCTTTGCTTTTGATTTTGGGGAATTTTTGGTCACAGTTTCAATTTCTGTGGTCTGGTCATAATTTCTATTCCTTTCTGGTTCAGTCTTAGAAGGTTATACTTTTCTAAGAATTTGCCCATTTCTTCAAGATTGTCCATTTTATTGGCATATAGTTACTCATTCTAGTCTCTTAGAACACTTGGTATTTCTAGGTTGTCTATTGTAACCTCTCCTTTTTCATTTCTAATTTTATTGATTTGAGACTTTTTTTGATCAGTCTGGCTAATGGTCATCAATTTTGGTTATCTTCTCAAGGAACTGCTCTTAGTTTTATTAATCTTTGCTATTGTTTTCTTCATTTCTTTTTCATTTATTTCTGCTCTGAACTTTATGATTTCTTTCCTTCTACTAACTTCTTTTTCTAGTTGTTCTAAGTGTAAAGTGATGTTGTCTATTTGATGTTTTTCTTGCTTCTCAAGGTAGGATTGTATTGCTGTAAACTTCCCTTTACAACTGCTTTTTCTGCATTCCATAGGCTTTGGGTTGTCATGCTTTCATTATCATTTGTATCTAGGTGGTTTTTTATTTCCTCTTTGATTTCTTCAGTGACATCTTTGTTATTTGCAAGTGTGCTGTTTAACCTCCATGTGTTTGTGTTTTTACGGTTTTTCTCCTATAATTGATATCTAATCTCATAGTATTGTGCCCAGAAAAGATGCTTGATATGATTTCAGTTTTCTTAAATATACCAAGACTTGATTTGTGACTTAAGATATGATTTATCCTGGAGAATGTTCAGTGTGCACTTGAGAAAACGTATATTCTGATGCTTTTGGATGGAATGCTTTGTAGATATAAAATAGGTCCATTGGGCATAAAGTGTCATTTAAGGCTTGTGTTTCCTTATTAATTTTCTGTCTGGATGATCTCTGGTGTAAGTTGGTTGTTAAAGTCCCCAGCTATTATATATTGCTGTCAATTTCCCCTTTTATGTTTGTTACCGTTTGCCTTATGTATTGAGGTGCTCCTATGTTGGGTGCATAAATATTTACAATTGTTATGTCTTCTTCTTGGTTGATCCCTTGATCATTTTATAGTGTCTTTCATGGTCTCTTGTTTTATTCTTTATTTTAAAGTCTATTTCATCTATGAGAATGGCTACACTGCCTTTCTTTTCATTTCCATTTGCATGGGATATCTTTTTCCATCCCCTTACTTTCAGTCTGTATGTGTCTCTAGGTCTGAAGTGAATCTCCTGTAGATAGTATATATATATTGTATCCATTCAGTCAGTGTCTTTTGGTTGGCTTGTTAGTCTATTTACATTTGAAGTAATTATTGACATTTATGTTCCTGTTAGCATTTTCTTAATTGTTTTGGGTTTGTTTTTGTAGGTCTTTTCCTTCTCTTGTATTTCTTGCCTAGAGAAGTTCTTTTAGCATTTGCTGTAAAGATACTTTGGGAATGCTGAGTTCTCCTTTTGCTTGTTTGTAAAGCTTTTTGTGTTTCCATAAATTTTGAATGAGATAATTGTTAGAGTAATCTTGATTGTAGGTTTTCCCTTTCATTATTTTAATTGCACCCTGGCACTCTTTTCTGGCCTGCAGAGTTTTTGCTAAAAGATCAGCTGTTAACTTTATGGGGATTCCCTTGTATGTCACTTGTTGCTTTTCCTTTGCTGCTTTTAGTATTTTTCTCTGTGTTTAATTTTCGTTAGTTTTATTAATATGTGACTCAGTGTGTTTTGCCTTGAGTTTATCCTGTATTGCACTCTCAGTGCTTCCTGCACTTGCCTATTTCCTTTCCCACATTAGAGAACGTTTCAACTATAATCTCTTTAAAATTTTTCTCAGGCCCTATCTCTTCTTTTCTTCTTCTGGGTCCCTTATAATTTGAATGTTGGTGCATTCAATTTAATATTGTCCCAGAGGTGTCTAAGACTACCTGGAATTCTTTTCATTCTTTGTTTTTATTCTGCTCTTCAGCAGCTATTTCCACCATTCTATCTTCCAGCATACTTATCCATTCTTCTACCTCAGTTATTCTGCTATTGATTCCTTCTGCTACTACTGCTGCTAAGTCGCTTCAGTTGTGTCTGACTCTGTGCGACCCCATGGACGGCAGCCCACTAGGCTCTTCTGTCCCTGGGATTCTCCAGGCAAGAACACTGGAGTGGGTTGCCATTGATTCCTTCTAGAGTATTTTTAATTTCAGTAATTGTGTTGTTTGTCACTGTTTGCTTATTCTTTATTTCTTCTAGGCCCTTGTTAAATATGTTGAAAGATTCTTCTATTTTTTTCCATTCTGTTTTTGAGATTTTGGATCATCTTTATTTCATTACTTTGAATTCTTTTTTCAGGTAGTTTGCCTATTTCTTCTTCCTTTATTTGGTCTTGTGGGGTTTTACCTTGTTCCTTCATCTGCACAGTAGTTTTCTGTCTTTTCATGTTTCCTAACTTACAGTGCTAAGATCTCCTTTTCCCAGGCTACAGGGTCATAGTTCTTCTTGCTTTTGATCTTGCTCTCAGTGGGTAAGGATAGTCCAGGGGCTTATGGAGGCTTTGTGTTGGGAGTGACTTATGCCTGCACTCTTATGGGAGGAGATAAGAGTTTTCCCTCTGCTGGGCAGGCCCTTGTGAGGCTGTGTGTTTTGGGTGTCTCTGGGCCGCTTGTCTGCTTATGATTGGGTTTGTTTTCCTACCTTGCTGGTTACTTGGGCGAGGCATCCAACAGTAGGTGCTGCAGGCAGTTGGGTGATGCCAGGTCTTGGATTCAAGTGGAGGCCTTCATGGGCGTTCTCACTGATTAATACACTTGGGACTCAGGAGTTTGCTGGTGGTCTAGAATCCTGGATTCTCCACTCCCACCTCAGAGACTCAGACCCAGCATCTGACTGGGGACTCAAGATCCCACAGCTGTTTGTCATGGAAATAAAGTGGATTAAAACAAACCAAAGAAACAAAAAATGAAACCAAGACAAATGGCAAAAGAAAAATCAGGCAAATAGAAATAAAAACAGAGGAACACACACACAATAAAACCAAAAGAGAGCAACAAAAACAAAGGACAAGAGAGTGACCCAGTGAGCAAAGGAAACCAAAAAATCATACCAACCAATTAAAAACAAAATTAACCAAAACAAAAAACAGAAAACAAACCAAAGCAGAGTGCCAACTGAAAAATGAAGCAAAGAAAACCAGACAAACAAACAGAAATGGTGAAAACATAGAAAAGCAAAATTAAAGAGAAGTATATAAAAGATCTATGTCTATTAATGAAAAGCTACAAGAAAAGAACCAAAATAAATAACTAAATAAATAACCACCAACAAAATAAACAAACAAAATCTCAAAGAATGCAGAAAGCCAAAGTAGAAATATGCAAAAGAAATAAAAAGTGTGATTTAAAAATATTCCCCAAAGCCTAAATAAAAATAGTAATAATAAAAACAACAACAGAGAAAAAAAAGAGGGAAAAAAAGCCAGAATCAACCACAGAGCAAATCAAAACATGAAAATAATAATAAATGTTTTCTTTGTGTCCCAGCTATCAGCATCCTTTCCCCCAGCTAGAAGACAGATCCCACCTCCGCCTCCCTCGGAGGCCCTCCAGTGCTGGGGAGGGCTGATCTCTGGATCTGTTGTAGGGACAGCTCAGACTTTAATCTGGTCCTATTCCTGTGTGTGCTTGTCTCCAGTGTCCACAGCTTGCAGAGCTCTAGAGGGTTTTCTTTTTGGGGTACACTCGTTGTCCTTTTATATATTCCAAAGACACAGAGTCTACCTAGTTGATCTTGTGAATTTAATCTGCAGCTTATTTAGCTGATGGAAAGCTTTTTGATTCTCTTCCTTAGTTGCTCCACACCTGGAGCTCAGTTGTGATTTTATGCCCACCTCTGCATGGGGTCATCCATAGGAGTTTGCTCCTGAGGCTGTCCTGGAGGACGTGGGTCTGCCCCAGAGAGGACCAGATGAGGAGGTGGCATGGCTGTGTGGATCGCAGGGACCCTGGCAGCACCAGGAAAGCCAGAGGCCACCAGTGCAGGACACATGGCTCTATTAGGGTTCTTTTCTAGCCTCTGGGAGCTTACATTCAAAGGGCTTCCCTGGCTGATCCTTCTCTATTGCTCAGTGCCTCGGGCACTCAAAGCGCCACTCTCACTGGGGTCTTTATTGCCCATCTGCTGGTGCCAGCATGATGGGGGGAGAGAGGTTTCAGTGATGGCTCCAGCCCCTGCCCATGACTCAGTAGTAGCAGCCTGCTTCCACACCCACTTTCCTCCAAAGGCATTCCCCACAATGGATTTCCACCCCTCCTATCTCCTCAGGCCATTGCCCCATAGTCAAAAACAGTCCTGGCTCCCCCCAGGGATTGCTCTCCATCCTTGCCTCCAGCTCCCAGCCACTGTGCGCACTGGTGGGCTTGCATCCCTGTCTTGGGGTATGCAGGGCCATGGCACGGATGGTCTGTGTGGTTCTCACTCCCTTCAGATTGTCACAGATCAGCTGCCTCACTCTCTGATAGTCTCAAATGTTTCCTCTCTGTCCCAACCGACTGCCCCGGATGCAGGGGTATCGCCCCTGCTTCAGCTTCCCAACCCTCAGCTGCAGGTCTTGTCCCGCTTTCTCTCCTTCTCTCTTCTTTCCTTCATCCTACAGAGCTGTGTGTGGATTCACATATTTCTTTCCAGTTGTCATGGACTTCGGTTGGTATCAGCTGGTGTTTTATGAGAACTGCTGCATCTGGAGATGTGTTCTTGATGCATCCATGGAAGGAGATTTGCTCCATGTCCACCTACTCCTCCACCATCTTGTCAACTCTCTGTGTCTAATTATTATGTATTTAACCACTAACATTCTAACCCAACTGAGTTATGTCCTAGAATAATACTTTATTTATTTAAAAACTGAAAAAACTGAAGCAACACTGATTTATAACACTATAGAAGTTCCATGTTTACAACATTCTTTTTTTACTTCTCTATAGCCTACACCATGCTTACCACCGAAAGGTATTTTCCATCCATCATCATGCAGTGGTCTCTTTTACTCATGTCACCCTCCTCCCAGCCCCTTACCCTCTGCTAACCACTACTCTATTTTTCGTACTCCCATGCTTATTTTTGGTTGGTTTGGTTTGTTGTTTCATTTCGTTTGTGTTTGTTTATTAGATTTTCACATTCCACATGTGAGTGAAATTGTATGATGTCTTTCTCTGACTTATTTCACTTAGCATAATACCCTGAAGGTCTCTATTTATTTTTAAGTAGAGGGAGCTTAATGGAACGGAGTAAACTGCTACTTGAGCAAGGAGAAGTTCCCTGGAAGATATTTAGAAAGATGATCATTTGACAGAATGTGTTCTATATATCTTTATGTGTATATGAGATACACACAGTTCAACCACTATTAAGGAGAATACACTTCAGCTTTATCACCAAATACCATAAAAATTGCAGTTAGAAGCCTCCACATGATTTCCTTCCTTATGGGTGTGGGCAGTATGTCAAGAGCAAATATACGTATAAGGTTCTATTAGATTTGTCTGTATAGCATTTTGGCCTTGAAGTAGTCGAGTGGTTCTCAATGGGGGAAGTGCTGCCCCCTAGGGACATTTTGGGAAACAGCGAGGGTGGGTTTGGTGTCACAATGATTGAAGGTTACTACTGGCATTCAGCGAGTAGGCGCCAGGGCAATGATACCCCACGCCAGTACTCTTGCCTGGAAAATCCCATGGATGGAGGAGCCTGGTAGGCTGCAGTCCATGGGGTCACTAAGAGTCGGACACGACTGAGCGACTTCACTTTCACTTTTCACTTTCATGCATTGGAGAAGGAAATGGCAACCCACTCCAGTACTCTTGCTTGGAGAATCCCAGGGATGGGGGAGCCTGGTGGGCTTCTGTCTATGGGGTTGCACAGAGTTGGACACGACTGAAATGACTTAGCAGCAGCAGCAGCAGCAGCAGTAGTGCATGAATAGTCCCACTAAATGAATCATCCTGCATCCTGTTTGATTCTTGAATGCCTGTCAAACATTCATGTAGATGAAAAACTCATTTATCATGATCTGAGTCTAGGAGCAAATTCTATGTTCAATATAAATGCTGAATCACAAAAGTATTTTTTTGCATACTTCAAATATACCCCCCAAGAATGCAACCATTATGTTTTTGAAGGAAGGTTGCCTTTTGATTTGTTTGCAAATTTTACCAAGAGTTGTTTCCCGTTTTGGAAAGCCATGCCGTTGATGACAGTGCTGCTTATATCACTGAGTCACCCATACATACCCCTCCATTGGTCTGCATTTGGAACCACTACAGTTATGCTGACTCTATGAATATACTACTTTACTTTGAATGTAAAATTCAAAATATCAGTATAAAGAAAAACACCTGTAATGTTTGGTGAATATTTTCTTCTCCTCTTACATTTGAATCTATTCATAAGTAGGTTCAAGCATTTGATTGTTTCATTTTACTTCATTCTTTTAATGCAGTTGTGTCAGAAACATTTATATATTGAAATTCATTTTACTTCAATGTAAAATATTTTCTTTTTTAATAGAAATAGAAATTAAGTTTTTTAAATTATGTAAGGTAAGTCATACTATGTTTGGATTTTAATACAGAATGTTTGCTAGAAAAATGAGACTTGTGGGACTGTCAGGAATGGGGATGATAGATTTAGATAGACAAAAGAGCAATTGGGACATATGAAAGGCTTATCTTTTGAGTACAGTGAGAAGCGGCATCAAGATGGGTCATTGGGAGTGATGGAAAGTGTAAGACTTGTAAAGGAGAACATTTGAAGGCATTGACTTCTTCAATAGTACTCACGTTTATCTAATATTTACTCTGTGTCAGCTACATTGCTGAGAAATGCTCCTTATTACAGCCTCTCGCCAATGGCACAGGCATGCTCTTATCCTTAGTGGTGGCCCTGAAACCTAAACCAGACCACACAGGCCATGCTTGGCATCCAAGCACCTACCTTCTTAACTGTGTACCACATTAGCTAGAGTTTAGTCTGAAAAAGAGAAACCTGAACTTTTCCTGGCACCTACTGGAAAGGGTCTCTGTTGAATAAGTTGAAGGGCATCTGACAGCTTAGGGGCTCAGCTGGTTTGTGTTCCTGCCTCCAGCTCTGACTGTAATCTATGCAAAAGCTGCGCTGGGCTGTAAGAAGGGCACATTTCCTTTCTCATACACAGGCCTGCTCTCTTTGCTGAAGACATATGGGGGGCATATCCATTTTGAAATATTTATACTCAGACTACATTTTGGCAATTAAATGACACGAATACTGCTCAGTATTTAGAATCTGGGCTAAAACCTGGAGTTCTGTATCAGGGCTGACCTTAAGGCTGCCATGCTTGGCATCCAAGCACCTACCTTCTTAACTGTGTACCACATTAGCTAGAGTTTAGTCTGAAAAAGAGAAACCTGAACTTTTCCTGGCACCTACTGGAAAGGGTCTCTGTTGAATAAGTTGAAGGGCATCTGACAGCTTAGGGGCTCAGCTGGTTTGTGTTCCTGCCTCCAGCTCTGACTGTAATCTATGCAAAAGCTGCGCTGGGCTGTAAGAAGGGCACATTTCCTTTCTCATACACAGGCCTGCTCTCTTTGCTGAAGACATATGGGGGGCATATCCATTTTGAAATATTTATACTCAGACTACATTTTGGCAATTAAATGACACGAATACTGCTCAGTATTTAGAATCTGGGCTAAAACCTGGAGTTCTGTATCAGGGCTGACCTTAAGGCAGGAAGCACATATTATGATATTTAACAGACCATCAACTAATAGCTGTTATTAGTATTAAAAGTTTGTATCAGTTATAATAAATAGATAACCCAACATTTATCCATCTTGCATGTTACCTCCCAGATGGAGTTAATGAGTTGGAGAAGTGACTGGTTTTCCATTTATGGCTGGTTGGTTAAAAGTCCCCTGGATTTTCAATGTGAATATGATGGATAGGGTTGGGGGAGGGCAAGGGCAGTGAGAAGAGACACTCACAGGGATGTGTGAACGTACCTTAGCCCTGGCAGAGGTGCAGGCTGTACCTGGCTGCTGCTAGCAGCAGGGTCATATTTCTTAGAGGCTTTAGACGCTTAACAATGAGAGACTTAAGGGAGAGATCTAAGAAAAGTCTTCCCTTTACTCCAGAGAAACCACTGGGATGTCCTCAGCAGGAAAAGTCTGGTTTTGGTGTGCTGTGAGAGTCACAGCTTCATCACTATGTACTTACGTCCTCCATGGAGAGGCAGCATAGGATAGTGATGGAGAGCAAGGACTTGGGGGACAGGTAGTTCCTTTCCAGGTGGATAAGTACAAATAAGTTGCTTGAACTCTATTACCTTAGTTCTTTCACCTAAAAATGGGGATCATAGTGGAGCTATCTCGTAGATTAGTTGTTTGATTAAATGAGATAATTTATGTACATTACTTACTACCTGCTACTTTGAGCACATAGTAGGTACTCAGTAGGTATTAGCTGCTACTTCTCTTCGTGCGAGCATGAGGATAATGAAAGTACCCACTCAGAGAACTGTTGCAATATATAAAAAGTGGCCAGAACTCTGCCTGCCCTATTGTAAGTAATACGTGTTCGTTATCACTATTACTGTCATTAATACTTTTATTATTACCACTGTGGGAAATTAGCAGACTTTAAGATTCTAGCACCGTATCAAATTTAAAACTTGTTCCTCGTGTTTTCATACTAAAACCATGTGTTCTAATATTTGATTTGCTAAGTACACGGTATTGGCTCATATATAGAGGACACCTATATGTATTAGAGCTTGAAAACTTCCCACACACTATCCTTGTTTCTTCCTATCGGTGTTCGAGTGGAGTTATTAATACATTTGAATATATGGTTTTCTTTAAGGACTAAGACAAGTGTCATGTATTCATTGTTACTATACACTTGAGTCTCTGGGATATTTATAGAGACGGGCAATGCCCTTTTTTTTTTTAATAACTGAGCAAACAAAACAAAATTTCAGAAAAGTGTGGGGTTGAAAAATTAGAGAATGTCAAGTGTGACCGGAAGGGAACTCGGCGTCTCATGTTGCAAGCTCTCATTTTACAGATGGCTCAGAGAAGTTCAACAATCTGCCCAAGGACAGGTAGCTACTGAGTGCAGAGCAGGTCATTGACCAGTGCTCATCTGGAGATTGCTTACTGGATGTGTTAGAATCCTTTGGGTTGATGGAGCTAGGACCAGAAGCCAGCTGTGTCCTGTCAGCTTGGTTCCTTAGGGTCCTCTCAGCTGGTAGGCAGGGGGTCAGCAGACAGTTGAGGCCCAGAGTGGCCCCAACCCACCCGCGAGCAGTGTTAAGCTCTCCTTTGGTATTTGGACGCCTGCAGGATATAGAGAGAAGAATCCTGATTTCAGAATTTAAAAACCCCTGGACTTACCTCTGGCTCCATTTTTCTGTCCCAGGTTTACTGAGGTATAATTTACATAACAGTAATCTTTTTTCTTTTAGTTTACAGTTCTTTGAGTTTTGAAAAATGCATAGAGTCACACATTGTCACACAATCAAGATAGTGAACAGCCCAGTTACCCCAAATCCTTTTGTACACCTTGTATTCAGTTTCCCCCCACCAGAACTGACACCCAGCTTCTGGCAACCACTAATCTAGTCTATCTCTATTGATTTGCTTCTTCTAGAATGTCACATAGATGAAATTATACCAGATGTGGCCTTTGAGTCTTTTTTTTTTTTTTTTCCATGTAACACAACACATTTAAGATTTGTCCCGGGTGCATTCTTAGAGTCTGCAGGTCCTTGAGTAAGTTGCTGAACTTTCAGCTTCAATGTTCTTATCACTAAAATGGGCATAGCACTTGCCTTGCATTTTTGTTGTGGTTAGGAAGAAAGAACGCACACCAATGTGCACCAGTTCAAAGGAAAAGCAAGTATATACAAGTGTACTTATTGTTCTTGTTATGAGGTTGCCTCTTGAAGAGGTTCCAGGTACAAAGCAAACTCTAATTGAAGCAGAAACCCTGCAGAGCCTGTGTTTTTCTGATGAGCAGGGCAAGGTCTAACATCTCTGCTAACGTTTCCCCTGCCAAAGGGCTGTGCAAACTGGCTCCAAGATTTAAAACGTGGCCGGCAACGCTTCCCCAACAGGGACTATCACTAGGGGAAATAGATCTCTGGCTTGTTACCTCCATCAGGCAGTTCTCATGGGGTTGGGAAGCCTAACTGGTGGCTGAACTACTCTGATCTCTTTGGATGAAGCCCCTTTGCCAGGCATTACCACTCACATTGATAATGAAATGGCAATAACATTGTTGAAAAAAGATATGATTATCTAGAATACGGAGCAACAAACAGCTAGACAAAAAGATAGGGGCCTGTCTTGGCTTCAAATGCACAGTGGGGAGGTTGAAATTCAGATCTGCACTTTCTTCTGCATTTGATTCTGAGTTACAGAGCACGTGTGACCAACATACATTCCTTGGGCATTGCTGCCTGAGTGTGGAACGGGAGGGGCCCACCTTCGATATTACCCTCCCATCCAGTGAGCATGTGGGTGGCTGACAGCAAGACAGGTGTATACCAGAGGAGGGAAACCCTGGACAGGGACTCAGGAGCCCTGGTACCCCAATCTGGCCCTGCCCATTAATTGTGTGCCTTCACTCTGTTCTCACCTGTGGAAAAGGGACCCCCCTTTAAGGGATCTCAAGTGACCCCCATGAATGATAGAGTAGCTGACCCCCAGCTCCGTGTATGGAAAAGGGTGTGCATGGATGCACGTATGCTCAGTCATGTCTGACTCTTTGCAGCGCTATGGACTGTAGCCCGCCAGATTCCTCTGTCTGTAGAGTTTTCCAGGCAAAGAATACTGGAGTGGCTTGCTATTTCCTCCTCCAGAGGATCTTCCCAACCCAGGGATTGAACCGGCATCTCCTGTCTCCTGCATTGGCAGGCAGATTCTTTACCACTGAAGCCACCTGGGAAGCCCGTATGGAAGGGGGTGGGTGCAGAAAGCAACAACCCTGAGCCTTTAAGTGAAATCCTTCAGAGAAGCTCACTCTTTCCAGCACTAGCTGAATAAGATTCCAATAAACATATTCTGAAATGTTTGTTTCCGGGTGTCATTTCAGACTTCAAGTAGCTAAAACAGATCCGGTTCCTATATATAGATACTGCATTTGGTTGTGTTCTGGGAGGTTTTTATTACCACGCTCCCTGGCCGGCTCCCAGCTGAGCTTTTCCCTCAAGGGATCAGATTTTGGAATTAGAAAGTCAGAAAGGATCAGTGACCATATTTAAGGGGTCTCTCTCTCTCCTTCTCTCTCTCCCCATTGTGGCTCTATACTGCAGGTGGACGCCAGCGTGGACTGGCTCCTCCCTTTTGCTCAAAGACTCTTAATAATAATGATGACAATGCTGATGGAAACTGACCAGCCCCACTATGGCAGCAAATACAAGCAAAACAGCCCTGATGGTCCTGGGCTTAAAGGAAACATAGTATAATTTGGGTTGAAATGAAGTGCAGATTGTTACAAACAGCTCAGTTTTTAGATAACAGGACCCAGGACTTGCTGAGGATAGAAGCAAAGACAGGGGGTAGTAAGGGTGGGTTTTTTTGGGGGAGGTGGGTGAAGGGGTGTGGGTGAGTTCTGAATTTTACTCCTGAGTTCTCCAGGGGAGGAATACTGGGAATGCAAAGGTTCATGAAGGAAGGTGGAGGTGGGGATTGGAGGAAGAGATGCAGGCAGGGAAGCAGGAAGGGGTAAGGGGCTTACTTAAAGAAATAAGGTTGAACCCTGGGAGTCTGATTTTTTCCAGGGTGTCCGATCACTAACAGCGAAGCCCTGCACTGTATGCCCTTTGTTTTCTGTCCAGGAAACCGAGCCTCTGCCCCACTTGACCGTGTCTGCCTTCACCTGCTCTCTGCTCCTTTCTGTCTAGCTGCCGCGGGTCTGACTGCCCTCCTGGCCTCCACATTTCATGTGCCTCGCCACCCCTTCCCTTTGCTTCTTCCTCTCTGTCCCTTTCTCCCCTCCTCTCTTCGCTGCTTTTTTGTTTCAGTCCTTTCTCCTCCCAGACTCTGGTCTTTGCCCTTCGCTCCCCCCTCCCCGCCCCCTTCCAGTCTCCCTTTTCCTCTTCCCTCCCTCCTCATTCCTCCCTTCCTCCTCTTTCGCCCTCGCCCCCTTCTGCCCTTCTCCCCTTCCCTCCTGCCTCCTCACCCCCATCTCCCCATCCCCTCTGCCTCTCCCCTCTCTCCCCTGCTTCCCCTTTCCCTCCCTCTCCCTCTCGGTCCTTGTTTATCTGTAAGCTCCAATTTCTTGCCTTATAGATTTACCTGCAGAACAAGACACCGCTCCTCTTGCAAAAACTGTTTAAGAAATCCATATCCTCTCCCCTTCATTCCTTGGGCATTTCAGAAATTATATTCCTCCCCAACTACCCCCGTCAAAACAAAATAAATTCAGCCAGCTCCTGCTGTGTGTCCTTAGAGCCATTCCTTCTAGCTTCGCTGGTTTGAAAGCCTGTACCCTAGAAGGGGCCTCCTGCATTTGCTGGCAACCCTGCTCCAGTCTGATCGCCACAGATAGTGCTTTGGAGTGAAAAAAAGGGGGAAAAACCCTCTCGTTGGAGATTTCAAAACAGATCCTACCAGCTTTCAAATCTGTGCACTTGTGGAGTGGCAGGGCTTGGAGAAGAGGCGTAGGAGACTTGGGGTGCGGGTGTTTGTCATAAACAAATAAGCCACAGGATTTATACATATATATAAATGTGCGTTTCCCTTGGCGTGTTTGGTGTCTTTCTCCCTGGCATCCAGGGTGGGTGGTGTGCAAGTCTGACTTCTCTCACACTTTGACTGGGGTCTGGCGAGTGAGCGTGTGTGATGGAATTGAGGAGGGGGTTGCTGGGTTTTTGACCTGATTCAGTTGACAGATTATTTGAATCCAGCCCACCTTTCCGCACATGTCAAACAGATGGGATCATTGTTAAAGCCTTGGGAGAGCCGTGGCTGAGCGGTGGGTAAGGCAGGGAGGGGAAGGGAGGAGGGGGACGGTGCAGAGGGGGTGCCTTCCAGTAGCTTTGTGTTTTCACACGTTGGAACTGACAGGAGCCCTTCTTCTCCGTGGGGGGTGTTTTGGGGGCAG
>SJXQ01008447.1:90647-100675 GCA_006408695.1 Aepyceros melampus
TGATGAGGGGTGGGATGGAAAGGAGAGAGAGAGGTGGGGTGTTGGTGGGCAGGGTTATGATGTCACAGCAAAAGTTACAACAGGAGGAAAACACAGAAATGGTTCAACATTTTTTTTTTAAACTTTGGACTGCCAAGAGCTGAAGGAGAGTGGTGAGCAAAGGAATGAAGGGGAGAGAGAGAGAAACTAAACTGGAAGCTTGAGTTTTGTGTAGCTTCTTGAAACCTTATGAATGGATTACTAGCAGCTGAGAACCAGGAGAGACCTATAGGGGATGCAAGATCACTCACACACTGAAGGGGGAGAAACAAACGCACGGCGGAATTCTTCCTTGCTGTGTATCCCTCCTTCCTGAAATGAATGGTAGGAAACCTTTTTCTGAGGGTCCTGGGGGTGGCATAAGGGGAGGGGTTTACTTCTCCTTTTCTTACCTGGGTGTCTTCCCTTCATTTACACTAAGGCTCCTCTCCTTCCTTCCCTCCTTTCTGTCCTGGTTTCTCTCTGTCTGTCTCCTCTGCTTTCTGTCTTTCTCTGCAACCCCCCTACCCCTTTCCAAAGCCCCAACCTCTATTGAGCTGCTTTGGTGGGAGGAGGGGGGAGGTGGAGGGAAGGACTGAGGCAGAAAAGTGAAGGAAGACAGGGAGACGCTAAGAGGAAAAGGCACAGTCTAGGACTGAGGGATTTCTGCTTGGTGATATCCACGTGCCTGAATTGATATCTTCTTTAGGGACTTGCCTTGAAGCTTCAGTGGATGCTGCAGAGGGAGACAGGGCACACCAGCGATGGGGGCTTTAGGATCCAGCATTTGTAAAGCACATCAATCAGTGATTAGCTAGGGTAGAGGAATTTAGATGATGACGAGACCCAAGGCAGAAGAGGCAATGTGATCTTACTCCAAAGTAATGTGGGCTGCATGTTTTATGTGTGGGCAACACAAGCAGTGATTTTAGAACTGTAAATGATTTTCCTTATTATTGAATGAAGGACCCAATATATTTCTCTACCAGTTTTGTACTCACCCGTGGTCAAACACCCTTACCTGTATTGAGAATTCAGACCCACTCAGTGTGTATGCATGTATGTGTGTGTGTGTGTGTGTATGTGTACACATGTTTTTAGGGGGTAGGACTCCTTGAGATAGCTTACTTCTAGGCAAACAGAATTTTGGAGGTTAAATACACATTATTTATTTCTCCATTCTGTCCATTCATTTCAAATCAATGAAAAAAAAAGTTGTTTGGGTCTAGCTGCTGATATTTGTAATTTACTTATTTTGAGCGTCTCATTTGTTTATTTGCTCACTCAGCATATGGTGACTTTAGTAACTTCAGAGTGAGAAACTTGAGCGAGAATAAGAAGACCTATATCGTGCAAATCCATGGCATTTCCTCTGAATGCTTCCTACAGCAGGATAATTGATTTCTCCTTTCTCCCAATGGCTAACATGAAGTGAATTTGGAGTATTGTCCTTTCAAATTCCAAATGATTGAAATAAGAAAAGAATACAAGATATGTGTGGCAAAACAAACAAACAAAAATGAGGCAAGTGGTCCCTAAAAGAGTGGTGTGGGTTTATTAGGCAGTAAGCAAGTCTGTTCACAACACATGTGTGAATATGTGTATGTGAGTGTGTGTGTGTGTGTGTGAGAGAGAGAGAGAGAGAGAGAGAATACATACAGAAGAGAGTGCTCCAAAACAGTATTGATTGTTGGCTATTGATTGTGTAGGCTGTGGCTGCTGGAAGGGAAAGCGGGAGATGTTTACTGGGGAAACCAAGAGTAGCATCTGTCCCCTGTGCCTCAGTGAGGTGGGGAGGTTTTCAGGAGGGAGGAGGGGACAGGCTGTAGGTGGAGAGATGCACTGAACTTATTAGCTTTGACATCATCATTGTCTTTAAATGAAACAAACAAGAAGATAATTACAGGCAGAGAAAAAGGGAGAGAAGGGGAGCAGGAGGGACTGGAGAGCACAGGTCCCCTGAAGGATATGCTCTTCTTCTCATTCTCTTTTCCATCTTCCCAGGGACCCACAAGACTCCCAGAAGGTGAAGTCAAGGGCTCTCAGACTCATAAGGTTATTAGGACACCAGACTGGCAGCCCAGAGGAGAACTTTACGGAGACTTGCAACACACCAACAAGTTGGAAGGGGATTAAAAACAACCTTCGACACTCACCAACCCCAGGCACAGAGCTGAGGGACACATTCTGACCTGCACAGGCAGACTGGAGGCTGGATGGGGACCTGGCTGAGGAGGACATCTGGAAGTGAAGGCTAAGTACCAGCTGGCAGTTTTTGTGCCCCCCAGATTCTTTTTTTTTTTTTTTTTGCCTTTTTAGATGCAAGCATCAAATTCTGTGTCTCTGTATACCAGTTTTTCTAGCAATTTGTTGGAAGGTGAATGTATTTGAGGTTAAAGACGGCAAAGAAAAGGTAACTCCTAGGGAAGGAAGGAGGATAAAGAAAAGAACACTGGAGGCTAAGATTCTTTTTAATAACTTCAGGTAGTGAGTGGTATGTGTGTGTGCAAATGAGTATTTGAGAAGATTTGGCTCCTGCCCACGTGTCCCCCCTCTAGTATCAACAAGGGGAGGAGCTATTGAAGAAGGGGGAAAAAAAGAAAAAGAAAGAAACCTGAGCTCTCTGGAAGAAATTCAAAGGAACCCAGAGAAATGGACTTCATTCTTCAAGGACTGAACTAGAGCAAGGGGAGAGAGAGAAAGGTCAAGGGAGAGGTTGAGGGACATATATAGGGAGAGGTTGAGGGACAGAGGCTACGTGGTCACAGCACCCAGTGCCGGCAGCCAGGAGAGGTACTCTTTGGGAACTGCTTGAAAAGTCTGGTCCCTGAACAAAACAATTTGCCAGGGGCCAGCGAATCCACAGCTAGCTGTCTCTTCCTCTTATCCCCATCACCCTGGTGTGGTACCCAGAAGCTGACTTCCGGTTCTGTATAAAGAGCCGGGGGGAGGTATGGTGTGCTTCAAGATTCTGAGGGTAAGCCTGGTAGTCCTGGCTGGGTGGGTGCTCAGTACTGTCAGCTCGGAGCCGGGCTGGACGCGCAAGAGATCCTTGGCCCAAAGAGGGTACCTGAACCAGGTGCTGTCGGAAGGAGAGCGCTGTTGGCTGGGGGCCAAGGTTCGAAGGCCCAGAGTTGCTCCTCAGCATCACCTCTTTGGGGTCTATCCCAGCCTGCCTGGGGACTACCTGAGGCCCTACCCTGCAGGAGATCAGGGAAGGGCCCACGCAGGACGCGGTGAGCAGGATGCCGAGGGGATGGCTGTGAGCTCTGTGCCCCCAGACCCAACTGCAAGGGCAAGAATGAGGAGTGAGGCTGAGCGGCCAGCTGCTCCGTGGGGAGGGACAGTACTCTTGGGCAGTCGGAGCTACTGGGAGATGATGACACTTATCTTGGCGATGGAGGATCCAAGGAGCCTCTAGGTGAGGCTGGGACTCCAGAAGGCACAGTCTCGGCTGCCACCATGGTCACTACCTTCCCATGCCCAAAGGAATCTGGACCAGAGACCCAAAGGAAGGGCTGGACCAAGACCAGGCGTCGGCGCCAGGTGCTGAAGGGACAGGCAGGAGGCCTGTGGGGAGACCCCAGGTTTGCGCCCCAGCACTTTCAGCCGTGGCCTAAGCATCCCCTCACGCCTGGGGATCGAACCGGCCCATCAGAGGGTGGCATCCGGAATGGTGGAGGGGACCCCTCCTGGGAAGCAGAAACCGAGACCGTGAGCCCCCAAGGAGGACTGCCTGTCTTGTACTTCTCTGGGAGGCGGGAGCCGCTGCTGCTGCGTCCAGAAGTGCTGGCTGACATTCCCCGGGAGGCGTTCACAGTGGAAGCCTGGGTGAAACCGGAGGGAGGACAGAACAGCCCAGCCATCATCGCAGGTAATCACCCACTCCTGGGCTTTCCGTAGTCCGTGGGGTAGGGCTGGCTTCTGGTTTTGGTGAGGTTAGACATCGGGGGCAAGGAGGGGAAAGGGGCAGAGCAGAGGAGCCAGGGAGGGCTGGCCGGGCGTGGGGGGAAGGGCCTCTATTCATCTGCGCAGCAGAATCCCAGGCATCATCTGCATTAATGACTATAACCACGAGAGCATTTGCCCCTGGTATTGATCTCGTGTGCTTCTATACATTGTGATGGCACTTAGGAGACCTCCCGCTCACTCTCTCAGCCCTCTTTAAAGGGGAAGATCTCTGGTTCTTTGTCAGTGGGGAAGAGGTGTCACACTCGATTTCTCATAGTTCAGTGTGAGACACCCAGGCAACTTTGAAACTACGTGAAAGTGTACAGACCTGGGCAGTGAGTCATGCCTGGGCTGGACTAGGTAGTGAGGAAACAAGACTGCCGGGTACATAGCCAGTGGGTCCTGTTTGGTTTCTTTTCTTCAAGTAGCCTTGGAATGTAGCAGAAAGCTACTACCTTGAGCAGGTCCTGAAGTCCCCTTTGTTTTGTCCTAAAAATCATGTGTCCAGCCTGGGTCTAGCAAGGGCTACTGGAAAAGGTGGGCACTCAGAAGCCAGGACCCTGGTTTCTAACCCAGGCTGTTGTAAAAGGGACCAGAAATGCACCTTGTATAATTCTATGGTCTTAATCAGGAACAATGTTTGGGAACACTCTCCACATTTATTTTACAGTATACCCAGATCTTGGCTTTCATGGAAAGTCACCCAGAAGGACAAAGAAAAGAGTGGGATTAGGAATAACTGTCTCCCTTGTCTTAATGGGGGTGGGGGGCGGTTGGGGGTGATTGGTTTCAAGCAAGGAGTGGGTAAGGGATTAAAAGTGATACATGATCATTCAGCTTCTCTTTATCCCTTTAGAGCCCCCACCCAAGGACAGAACCTCATACAAAGCTAGGTACATAGTAGAACCACTTTCATTTTATTAATCTGGACTGTGCACAACACCCTTTGATGCTTGCCAGTCCCATGATGGGGAAACCAAAGTCGTGAGAGGTGTGCCTGGGGCAGACAGGGAGCAGAACTCCAGAACCCCTGAAGGGCTTGACAGCTCCCCATATTAAAGACTTCTCAGGCTGCTGGGTGCCTGCAAATAAGTTTTAGACCAGAGAAAGAAATCTGGAAAGAGGGAGCCTCTTGCGATGGTGTGTTGCTGGAACATCCCTTCCGGACACGCTGTCTTCCCCCCTCTTTGGCTGTAATTTCTCTTTTGGAAGCTGGGATTCCCAGACACCGAGCACTCTAGACTCTTGTGGTTTTGCTTGATTTTATTTTGGGGTGGGAAAGGGGGTGTAGGGAGAGGATAGAGAAGGGGCTGGGCTGGATGATAGGTTGGGGCAGAGAAAGAGTAGAAGGAAATCCTTATTCTGAGGCCAAATGGAAGAAATAATGAGATGATTATCTGATCGGAGTTGGCAGCTTCACAGTTTTTCCCAGAGGAATCTTGCTGCCTAATCTCGCTTCCTAGTGCCCATCTGCCAGGGAAACGTGTGCTTGCCGTCTAGACCACGGCTCCACTTACCCCTCCTCTGGCAGTAGCAGCACAGGGACCTGGGATCAGTTCCCTGGCTCTGAAGAATCCGAGAAAGATCCAGCCAGAATATAGGAGGGAGGCTCTAAGAAGTGGTCTGAGTTGTTAAAATTCAGACCTGAGGGAACAGTTTCTGGACAGTGGGTACCTGACCCCTGTTCCTGAACCTTCTGCATCCTTCTGTTCTCATTCTCTGAAGAGCGGAGAACAGGGTCAGGAGTTGGTTCCAGTTATAGGGCTGCTGTCTATGGGGTCGCACAGAGTCGGACACGACTGAAGTGACTTAGCAGTAGCAGCGTAGGGCTTCCTAAGAGGCTCAGTGGGTAAAAGAATCTGCCTGCAGTGCTGGAGAATCAGGAGACACGTGTTCAATCCCTGGGTTGGGAAGATCCCCCTGGAGGAGGGCATGGCAACCCACTTCAGTATTCTTGCCTGGAGAGTCCCATGAACAGCGGAGCCTGGTGGGCTACAGTCTATAGGGTCACAAAGAGTCAGACAAGCCTGAAGCGACTGAGCATGCGCACACACAGCTTTCCTTAATGTACCATCCCTCCCCCGCCAGCTCATACATCTCCCTCCCATTCCCCCCTCCACTGCCTCCCTGCCACCCCCCCCCCCAGCTTGGCACAGCGCATACTCAACTCCTTCTCCAAGGTGCCCATCTGAGTCCTTGCCACCTCCCCAAGCATGTAAAATTAGGCAGGAAATCTTTCGCAGACAGTCTAGCCTCTGAGGTTTCTTTCTCTTCAAATCAAAGCATTCCCGGAGCTGTGCTGGCATGTCCCCTGTAGGTCCACACCGGAAAGACAGAGGCAGAGAATACTCAGGTCTGTCTCCCCTTCACCTCTCACCCTGTATCTTTGTTCAGATTTGTGCACCTCAGAAAATATTGAGAAAAGATTTAGGGTATAAGGCTGGGAGAGATAGGGGCTAGAACCCAGCCTTCGTTCTTTAGGATTCTAGCAGCTGGGTTCCCAGGACATAGGCCTCCTTGTTAACTCGCTGTGGTCGGCTCCATATGCTTTCCCTGGGCTCCCCCGGGCTGAGAACCATGAAGGGCCAAGGGTAGTCACCCCCAGGAATGAAAGTCTCCGATTTGCTCATCTACTCACGCCTGCCAACAGATCAGCCCGTCTGCCCTCTCTGACCCTAGCCCTGGTCCTTTAGCCGGTACCTGCCTGTTCCTGGGATGGTTGGCCTTCAGCTGTTGCAGAATGACCGCAGCTGAACTGTGCTCCTGAGAGGTAAATACGAGTCAACCACGGGAGTTCTGCTGCCCCACTGAGGATAACCCAAGGTGCTACAACACTTGGCTCCCACACTCTTTTCTAACAGCTCTCAAACCTCAGGTTCTACCTACTTAACCTAGGCCCAGTTTTCTCCATTCCTCATCTGCCAAACTCGGGGCATTTTCTCCTCTGCAGAGATATCCAGTGATTCAGTTGCCCTAGCCGTGGTAGAGGAACCGTCCTCTACCCCCACACCCGCAACCCCCGCAGAGACAGGAGGCCTCGGAGAGTACTTCCTACACAGAGCACTAGGTGGCAGTGTTGCTTCGCGCACAGGAGGGTAGGCGGTGCCTTGGAAGCCAAGTAGTGGGGAATGCAGTCTGGTTTCTTGGAGGACTGTCCCTTCCCGGGCCTCTGGGAGGTATTTGATCATTCCCTCCCAGAGCGTGTTGGTAGGCATCCCTGAGGGTCGGCTTCATGCAAGTCTCTTTGCAGCGCCCATGTGAAAGGGCTCAAGTGACATTCTTCGGGTTTTGACTAACCGGCACTTGTAGCAACTGTAAAGAAAACAAAATCAACTCGAGTTACCTCCCTCCTCACCACCCCTAACTCCCACAGGCTTCCAAAATAGGAAGTTTTTGGATTCCGGGTGGATTGCTGGAATACTTTCATTTAGGGCTGAGAGGACAATGTGGGCCTCACAGGCTGTAGGTGTTTAGCTTCTCCTGGCCCCTGGAGGGGGAGCGCCGGTGCTGGGCCCCCCGCAGCTTAGATCTTCTTAAGTTGCCAATCCCCTGTGGCTCTGACGCCTGGCAAGCAGGAAAGGACTGTGTGTGGCTGCTCCAGTGTCAGGGCCTCCATAAAGGTCACTGCTCAGGGGTCTGGCAATTCAGGGATTTGTGGCCACCGAGGAGCAGCCTGGGGTCATCAGCCCATTTGGACGGGCTGTTGGAACTCAGCTGTGGACATAAGTCAAATGCTGTCCTATCCTGGTGTGAAACTTTAAGCTCCAGCACCCAACCCTGAGACCATCCTGTTTCCCTCCTTCTCAGCTTCCTTTCCTCTCCGTCCACCCCAACACACACAGAAGAGGAACTTCTAATAGGTTCCTCCTCACCCGTAATTGATTTCAAATGTTCCCTGAAGTTGCCCAGCTGACTAACCACCTGCAACTCCAAGTGGCCGGAGACTGAGTCAGTAAGTCCATGGCAGGACTGGAGCCCAAGCCCACGCTTCTTCATTCAACAAATATTTATTGAGTGCTTTGCCATGCAAAGCATGGCAAGGCTCTGTGGGGGAATACAAAGATGTCTAAGAAACTACCCATGACTTGAAGATGAGTTTTCCTTCTCTGAGGATCCAGGTTGAGGAAGAGATCCCAGGGCAGAATTTGGGAGTCAGACCTGGAATCAGATTCCAGCTGACACCTATCAGTGCTGGGATCTGTGGCAATCCATTCAACCTTTCTGAGCTTTGGTTTCCTCACATGGAGAAATGAAAAAATATCTCAGAGAGTTGTTATAGTGTTTAAAGAAGTCATGTATGTAAAGTGCCCAACACAGACTTGACTGTAAAATTCATTTATGAAGTGGTATTAACAGCAGGAGGTGATCATTGCTAACAGCAGTGCTAACCTGCCAACCTGTAATCTTTTCTTAGATAGGGTATTAATTTCTTAAGAATTTAACTTGCTCATCTGTCCAGCAGGAATGGTGGTAAATAGGTTTTTTTTTTTTTTTTTGCAAGATGGTCTCAAGATGATTGAGAACACTATTGAGTCAGTGGCTTGAAAAGACTTTTTTTTTTTTTTTTTCTTAAGCCTCGGCTATACTATTTAATACATTGGACAATGGTCCAAGGCTTTTTGGGGTCATGCACCCTTTTGGGAATATGATGGAAGCTCTGCTCACTTTTTAGCAATATGCTCATGTCACATACTTCATGTAAGTTTCAAAGGTCTCTGGATTTCCTGGTAGGAAGGTCAGCATTTGCTGACCTTGTTTAAGGCACATGGATAGCTTTTTTGTTTTGAACGACCCCAGAGAAATGAGATTTCAAAGGACACTGTAACACTCCCTTCTCTCAGTAAGGGAGTAGCAGCCCCAGGGTGAGGAGTTTTGTTGATGTGGGGTGTGGAGCTTCGCAGAAGGCAGATTGACACACGGAAGTATCCACAGAGAGGTAAAGAGAGTTTAAAAGGAAGGCCATGTGTGCTGCCTCCCCTGGTATCCAGCAGGGCTCAGTAACATGTGAAGCCCACGTCCATACCTTTCCCAGGGCTCCTGTGAAGATAAGGTTTCCATTACCCTCCTCCTCAGCTGCCTCTTCCTATACTGCATTGGTGGTCAAGGTCAGAGTGTTTGCCCTCATGGGACCCTGAGGAATTGCCCGTTTTATTCTCACTTAGTTCTGCTCCTTGATCTTGCCCCAGACATGCGGTGAAGTCATAGTAACCCTGCGTGAAAGACCTGTGGACGTGAGGTTGTTGGTCTCTGGGGGTGGGTATGCCCACTGTGATGGGAATGAGATCCATGAGTCTGCGTGTGTGGGCAAGCCATGTGCCCTGATGGTTGTAAGTTAGCATCTGTGTACAGAAGAGTCTTATCCTGTGGAGGTGTGGTCCTCCAGAAGAGAGGCATTGTCTGGTTTTAGAAGGAAAACAGATGGTCAGTCTGCCCCCTCCTTTCACAGCTCCCTGACCCTTGTCCACGAAATCTTCCGGATTCCCTGTATGGAAATGATCTCCTCCACTTCCCAGTCTCCACAGTCCTTGACCTGTGACTTCCTGGGGTACACATTGCTCCCTGCTGCCGTAGCTCTATACAGGTCTTGTTTTTATTTACTGAAAGTTCCCCAGGAGCCAAATGCGTGTCTGATTCACTTTCGTTGTCCCTAAGTACCTAGCACAGTGTTAGACTGTCAGCTCTGTTTGTAGAATGGATAAAGTAGAAAGTTAGGCTGCCGATGCCCTCTAGGAATGAGAAAAGCCTGAGAGAAACTTTCTGTAGCTCGAGGCTCTTTGTGGGGAACCAGGGCAATGACTTTCAGATTCTGCTTTTGTTGCCTGCAGAGGTGTCTCAGTGGTTTTTGAGGGGAACTGCTGGACACGGGGCTTCCTGCCCACCATCAAGAGGGGCAGCCCCTCTCTTACGTGTTTCATATGAAGAAAGAATTTCTCCTGTGCTTAGCCACTCAGTCGTGTCTGACTCTTTGTGGCCCGGCATGGGCCACAGGCCTGGTGTAGCCCGCCAGGCTCCTCTGTCCATGGGGATTCTCCAGGCGAGAACACTGGAGTGGGTTGCCA
>SJXQ01008447.1:101008-172729 GCA_006408695.1 Aepyceros melampus
GCCTCATCTTGTCCAAAGCAAAAGTCTGTTTCTATAAAGAAAGTTTTATTAGAACCCAGCCACACCTAATTGGTTATGTGTTCTCTGTGGCTGCTCCTACTTTGAATGGCAGAGTTGAGTAGTTGCAACAGAGAAGATATGGCCCACAGAGCCTAAAATATGTATTGTGTGGCCCTTTGTAGAAAGTTTGCTACTCCTGCCCTCGAGCATTGCTTCTCAAACTTAAATGTGCATAGAGATCCCCTGCAATTCTTCTCAAATGATCTCACTGCTGTGGGAATACAGGTTGCTACAGATGCAATGAGAATGCCAAGCACAGCGCATTTCTTTTCCGAAGGACCAGAGGTGCTGCTCCATGAATTTGGCACTGCATGTGCACTAAGGCCGGGCGCCTTGGTGTAGCAGGGATAAAGGAAAACCAGTGTCTGAGAGATTCAGGACTCCTCTGATAGCCAACTGCCTTGAGGATTCATGAGGGCCTTGCAGATCATGTTTTCGACCGTATAGCAATTTACAATGCTTCCACCCGATCTTTCTCCTCTCTTTCCTTCCCTCGAGGCCAGACCTGCATCATGGGCTGATGGCTCTTCTGGCCTTTTGGGGCTTCCTCCCTGTTTTCTCTCCTAGTCATCTCTCCTAATGAAGTCCATGTATATTGAACTCCATCCTGACATCTGCTTCTTTCACTAATGCAACTAACGCACACAAGGTCTGGGGGAACCTGAGGTTCTGCATTTCTAACAGGCTCCTCGGTGCTGCTGCTGCTTGTGTGTGGACCATGGCTTAAGACTTAAGTGGACACGTGAGTCTCGAGAAGTGTCAGCAAAAAAGTGCCTTTTCCTTTAAAGGCACAAGAGTTTAGTAAATAATTTAGACTTTGCAGGTTGCACAGTCTCCACTGAAACTATTCTGTTCCCAGAATGTGCAAGCAGCTATAAACAATATGTAAATAAATGAGCAGAGCTGTGTTTCAATAAAACTTTATTTACGAAGACCAGTGGCAGGTCTGATTTTGGCTGTGGGCCATAGCTTGCCAGCCCCTGGTATCCAGGACTCTTCCTGCGTGCTGTGCGTCTGCCACAATCCTCTTTCGCTTTGCTTGCTAGTTCTGCACTCTCCAAGGTAATGCCTACAGAGAGACTGACAGTATCAGGGGTAGGGAAACTCCTTTTATTCAAGTAAACACAAAACTTCCCAGAAATTTCCTGCAAAGAACAAATCCTGATGGTTTCTTGATACAAACATTCCAGATGGAGCTTATATTTATTTAGAGCTGACCCTTGAACAATGTGAGTTTGAGCTGTTGAATCTGAGGATGTGGACCCAGATATGGAGGAGATGGGAAAACAGAGGGCTGACTATAAGTTGCACACGGATTTCTGAATGCATGGAGTGTTGGTGATCCTAACCCTTGCATTGTGCAACGTCAACTATATATTTTTTTCTTTTAATGGCATTTTGAGATAAAACTTTTATACTGTAAAGTTCACCTGGTCAAACTCTACAATTTATGTTTTTTTAGAATATTTACAGAGTTGTGCAGCTGTCACTACAATCTAATTTTAGAACATTTTCATTCTGCCCCAAAGAAACACCTTACTCATTAGTGGTCACTCCCCATTTCCTTCCTCTTCTTCCCAAATACACAGTAACTAGAGACAACCACTATTTTCTGTCTCTGTAGATTTGCCTACTCTGGTCATTCCATGTAATACAGTAAGTACCCTACATATGAACCTTTAACTTGAGAACTTTCAAAGATGAGAACTTGTGTTTGCATGTCTAATCACATAAGTTAGTTCACATGCCTGGCATATTTTTCAAGGTATTGTGCTGTGAGATTAAATATGTTCTATTTTTTGTTTGTGTTTGTTTTTTATGTATTATTTGTGTGAAAAGTATTACACATCTATACTATACAGCTGATTGTATTTGGTAGCTAGGCTAACTTTGTTGGACTTACATGAACAAATTGGATTTGTGAAGTCTCAGAAGGGAACTCATTCATATGTAGCAGGCTTACTCTGTGTGGTCTTTTGAATCTGGTTTCTTTCACTTGAGGTTTGCTTTGTTTTAGTATGTATCAGAGCTTCATTCCTTTTTATTGCTGGGTACTATTCCTTATATATGTCCTTTTTGTTTATTCATTCTGCAGCTGATGGACATTTTAGTGGCTTCCACTTTGGGGCTATTACAAATAGTGCTGCTATGAACACTGCGCAAGCAGACTTATACTTTATTTCTGCTGGGTAGGCACCAGAGTGGAATTGTATATGATAACTCTGTGTTAAACATTTTGAAGCACTGGCTGACTGTTTTCCAAAGTGGCTACACCATTTTGCACTCCTCAGCAATGCACAAGAGTTTGGTTTTATATTTTTGACCCACTGAAATGAAAAGGGCTTCTCTGAGCTCGTTGAAGGCTAGGGCTTGGCCACTGCTTACATCTGGTAGCACCTGGGTAGTCTGTGAGGAATGTGCTGATGTTTTGTATAATGAATAAACACATGGACCTGAGGATGTGAGACCTCTGCAATCACAAGAAGGTCTTACTTGAGAAGGAAACTGTCATCAAGCTCCTTCCTTCAGCCACTTAAGGGCATCCTAAGATGGCCCTTTCTTTCCTGAACCTAACTCTGCATGGCGGGAGTTTCCCTTCAGCCTGAACTGCGTTACTTTCTATGGCTTTCCACCCATGTGAGCCCAGAATGACATGCTCATGGGGAACATTCAGGCCCTCAAAAGTCACAGTGCCTCAGATTCTGATGCAGCAGCACCTTCAGGAAGCAAAAAAGAAGAGAAACAGAAGGGAGGAGGGAAAATAAAGGCCATAGAGTTCTGCTAACATGACCTGGACTTTTCCCTGGATTCCAGCTCCGGGTGCTTGGGCATCGCCATCTTCCTACGGCCCACACTGTTCAAGGCCTGCCTCTGACTTCCAAAAGGTTGGGATGCTGAAGTCACCCAAGTGTCTGAGGCATGGGTCAGGAAAAGAGACTCACTTCCAGGTGGTAGCACAGAGGGGCTTTCTCTGAGCATGACTGTGTGATTGTCCTCATCACATTGCAGCTGTGTGGCTTGACACCGCTCCCTGCCCTTCCTGTCTTCATCCCCTCCTTCGGTTACTGCCTCCCTTCGTGGCATCCACAATCTCAGGGTGACAGTGTAGTCAGGAGGAGCCTTGGCCAATCCATGTGCCACCATCTGCTTCTCTCTTCTCATCGTCTGTTGGTTGTATGTTCTCTCCATCCTTAGAGAGAGATGGAAACTCACAGGCACTCTCAGTGTAGTTCTTGGGTGGAGCATAGGTTGTCAGGTGGAAATATTCAGAGTAATAGGGGTACAGCTGGAAAGTAGGCATCACCTTTGGCAGCCCAAGTAAATTCACCCCTTTGCCCTTCACTGGCAACGCTTTGTCCTTCCTCACCTTCTGCTCCCTCCTCCGTGCTCTGCTTTATTGTTCCTCTGGAGCTGCCCATCTGAGTCATTTGGGATGTGTGTGCCAGGTGGCTTGGCTTCTTCTTGTTCCCATCCTAGCCCATGCCTTGAGGAGGCAAAATAAATAGGAGTGGAAGGTGGCACGTTAGTTTGGATTCTGAGCCTGTATACCCTGACTGTCCCTTGGTTCCTGCTACCATAAACAAGTGCATAAATTCCATGCTTCTGTGTTCTGAGGGTTAGTTAGTCTGGGTGCTCATCAGATTCCTTCCTGCTCACATCATACACCCCATGACCCTGGCACCTTCTAGAAGTTTGTTAAGTTTGTGTCCCAAAAATAACATCCCCTCCTTCTCATGTTCATTACCTGCCTTAAATAATCCCATGCTTTGAATTTTTTTAAAAGAGAGCATCCAGGAAATAAAGCCCAGTGGGCAAACAAAAACATTCCAATTCTCTTTACGAGTCAGAAGTGAGTTGTGGAGAAAAGTGGTCCTGCCCAAATATACAATACTGTCATTGGAACCCAACATTTCAGAGCATTTTGAAGTTGAAATGTTGCCATGGCAATGCTTGGGATATCAAGACTAGTAATCGTGGCTCATTTCTGGATTAGAAGTCCAGTGGCTGATCAGAGGGGAAGTCACAGAGCTTAAGAGTTAATCAATCAGTTAGTGAGTCATCCTTCAAGCAGTGACTCAGCACTTGCTGACTTTCATACAACTTGTTGCAGTGTGTTTTGGACAGGTTAGAAAATAAATATACTTTTTTTGGGTTCTATTTATTATTTTATCCATTCATCCAACATTTATTGAGTTCCTCTTAGGTAAAGTATTAGGCATTAGTCATGCATTGGGGGAATCAAGAGAGCAAGGCAGAGGCCATACCTGGACGATTCTCTCTTCCAGTGGGAGCTGACCTGTAATTAGACCATTGCAGCCCGGCCTCTGGGAGATCCCAGTCCTATCTCGATGAAACTGGGAATTCCTCAAGGCTAGAAAAGTAGAGCCAGTAACTGGACAGACGGAAGGAGGCATGAAGGCAGCAGAATTGGGGAAAAGAGAAAAGGATGGATTTTCCAAAGCATCAGACGGTACAGAGCTACCCAATATGAGATCAGGCCTGCGCCGGGCTCATTAGATGCAGCTGTTAGAGAATCATCAGGGACTTGAGAGAGAGCAGTTTCACTCTGGAGTTGGGGGTTCAGAGGGGACTCCACATTACAGCAGGTGGAGTTACGAGTGAGATGTGAGACTATGAAGACCCAGAACAGGGTCCAGCACAATCTGCTCAGAAAGGGGCCATGAGGGGAAGGGACAGAAGTCAGAAGAAGACACAGGGGTGTAGAGGGAATTTTTTAAGGTAAGAGAGAGCCAACGTCCTGTAATAAAGCACTAGTCATAAAACAGAAGACAGCATAACATACAGGGAGGTGATACAAGATGGATACTGGAAATGGAGGGCATGCCCATGCAAGCTCCATTGTTTCAAGAAATTATTGAAAGGATTTTTATTTGACAAATACCTATGTAGTATTTACTCAACAGCACATGGAACTGTGGTCACTTTGAAAATGTTAACTCATGAACTCCTCAGAACAACTCAAGGAAGTGGATGGAGAAGCTGTAGCAGAGAGAGAGATAGGATGTTGCCCAATGACGGACAGCTGCTCATTCAGCATCGAGATTTGAACCTGGAGAAGGAAATGGCAACCCACTCCAGTGTTCTTGCCTGGAGAATCCCAGGGACAGGGGAGCCTGGTGGGCTGCCGCCTCTGGGGTCGCACAGAGTTGGACACGCCTGAAGCAACTTAGCAGCAGCAGCTCTGTCCCTGGGATGAAAGTGAAGGTGAAAGGGTTAGTTGTCAGTCATGTCCAATGCTTTGCAACCTCATGGACTGTAGATCATCAGGTTCCTCTGCCCATGAGATTCTCCAGGCAAAAATAGTGGAGTGGGTTGCCATGCTCTCCTTCAGAGGCTCTTCCTGACTCAGGGATCAGACCCAGGACTCCCAAATTGCAGGCTGATTCTTTACCATCTGAGCTACCAGGGAAGCCCAAGAAACTATTCCCCAAACCCACACTCACCAAACTTACTTCAAGTCACTCCCTGGGATTTTAGTTAATATGACACCTTTTCTAGAAAACCTTCCTTGGCCTCACTGATATAGATTTGTCGCCAATGACTTCTACTGATATCCTGTTGTTATTATTGTTGTTTAGTTGCTAAGTTGTGTCTGACTCTTTTGCAACCCCGTGGACCCTGTCAGGTTCCTCTCTCTGTAGGATTCTCCAGGCCAGAATCCTGGAGTGGGTTGTCATCTCCTTCTCCAGGGGATCTTCCTGATCCAGGGACTGAACACATGTCTCCTACATTGCAGGTAGATTCTTTATTATTGATTCCCCTGGGAAGCCCCTGATATCCTGTACTAAGCCTTATCAAAATACTTAGGTCAACTTACTGTAATTTCCATCTTACGTTTTAGTCATTAAACAGATACTCTTTGAGTTCCTACTGTGTGCCAGGCCCTGTGCTGGGGACTGTTAGACAGACATGGCCCTACCACCATACTTCTTTTCTAGGCTAGCTCTGCTCTTGGGCTACTGGAGGTCAGGGCTATGCTTTGTTCATTGCACCTCATGCAGAGATAGCACATGAAACTCATCCAATAAATATTTGATAAGAGGATGAATGAATGAGTGAACAAACGGAAGGCACGATTTAGTCTTACAAACTGTGAAGTGAATTTTTCTACTTGGAAGTAGGCACAGGTAACCTTTACATCCTATTGACTAGGAAAGTGACTAACATGTCTGAAATTCACTAAAAAATAACTAAAAGGGATGATTACCCTTATCTTCCACCTCAAATTCCTTTTCCTCAACCCCCTCAATACATCTTTATTTGATAAATATTGAATGGAAACTAGTCTCCTAGAATAATTGGATATAGTTAAAACTTGATTTAACTATGATCATTTTTGACCTTTCACATATAATCTGTTCTATTTATTTGCTGGTCAGGGAGCTAGATCCTACTTGCCACAACTAAAAGATCCTGCAGGCTGCAATAAAGATTGAAGATCCTGCAAGACTCAGCTAAGACCTAGCACAGTCAAGTAAATAAATAAATAAGAAAATAGTATTTAGCAAAGTAATGGATAATAATATTGAGTGCTTATTGTGTGTTAAGCACTGTTTTCATTATTTTACATGTGTGAATTAATTTAATCCTCCCTCAAGCCCTGTAAATTAAGTATCACTATTATCTCCATTTCATGGATGAGGAAAATGGAAGAGGACTGCTCTAGGCTGTAGAGTTATTAAGTTTGGCTGGTCTGGTGGATCTCACTCCACAGTCTGCTCTATTAACTTCAGTTAAGTTCAGTTACTCAGTCATGCCCAACTCTTTGTGGACCTATGGACTGCAGCACGCCAGGCTTCACTGTCCATCACCAACACCAGGAGCTTGCTCAAACTCACGTCCATCGAGTTGGTGACGCCATCCAACTAACTCATCTTCCATCATCCCTTTCTCCTCCTGCCTTCAATCTTTTCCAGCATCAGGATCTTATCCAATGAGTCAGTTCTTTGCAACAGGTAGCCAAAGTATTGGAGTTTCAGCTTCAGCATCAATCCTTCCAATGAATATTCAGGACTGATTTCCTTTAGGATGGACTGTTTTGGTCTCCTTGCAGTCCAAGGGACTTTCAAGAGTCTTTTCCAACACCACAGTTCAAAAGCATCAGTTCTTTAGTGCTCAGCTTTCTTTATGGTCCAACTCTCACATCCATATATATCTACTGGACAAACTATAGGTTTGACTAGATGGACCTTTGTCAGTAAAGTAATGTCTCTGCTTTTTAATATGCTGTCTAGGTTGTTCATAGCTTTTATTCCAAGAAGCAATGTCTTTTAATTTCATGGCTGCAACCACCATCTGCAGTGATTTTGGAACCCAAGAAAATAAAATCTGTCACTGTTTCCACTTTTCCCCATCTATTTGCCATGAAAAAATGGGACCAGATGTCATGATTTTCATTTTCTTGATTGTTGAGTTTTAAGTCAGCTTTTTCACTCTCCTCTTTCATCAAGAGGCTCTTTAGTCCCTTTTAGTTGTCTGTAAGGGCAGTGTCCTCTGCATATCTGAGATTATTTATATTTCTCCCAGCAATCTTGATTTCAGCTTGTGCTTCATCCAGCTCAGCATTTAGCATGATGTACTCTGCATATCAGTTAAATAAGCAGGGTGACAACATACAGCCTTGAAGTTCAGTTCAGTCGCTCAGTTGTGTCCAACTCTTTGCGAACCCATGGACTGCAGCACTCCAGGCCTCCCTGTCCATCACCAACTCCTGGAGTTTACCCAAACTCATGTCCATTGAGTCGGTGATGCCATCCAACCATTTCTTCTTCTGTCATCCCCTTCTCCCTCTACCTTCAATCTTTCCCAGCATCAGGGTCTTTTCAAATGAGTCAGTTCTTTGCATCAGGCGACCCAATTTTGAAACAGTCCATTGTTCCATGTCTGATTCTAACTGCTGCTTGACCTGCATACAGGTTTCTCAGGAGGCAGGTAAGATGGTCTGGTATTCCCATGTCTTGAAGAATTTTCCACAGTTTGTTGCAATCCACACAAAGACTCAAGCCTAATTAATAAAGCAGATGTAGTTGATTTTCTGGAATTCTCTTGCTTTTTCTATGATCCATTGATGTTGGCAATTCGAGCTCTGGTTCCTTTGCCTTTTCTAAATCCAGGTTGAACATTTGGAAGTTCATGGTTCATGTACTATTGAAGGCTAGCTTGGAGAATTTTGAGCATTACTTTGCTAGCATGTGAGATGAGTGCAATTGTGCAATAGTTCAAAGATTCTTTGGCATTGCCTTTCTTTGGGATTGGAATGAAAACTGACCTTTTCCAGTCCTGTGGCAGTGCTGAGTTTTCCAAATTTGCTGGCATATTGTGTGCAGCACTTTCACAGCATCGTCTTTTAGGATTTGAAATAGCTTGGCTGTAATTCCATCACCTCCACTAGCTTTGTTTGTAGTGATGCTTTCTAAGGCCCACTTGACTTCCCACTCCAGGATGTCTGGCTCTAGGTGAGTGATCACACCATCCTGGTTATCTGGGTCATGAAGATCTCTTTTGTATAGTTCTTATGTGTAATCTTGCCACTCCTTCTTAGTATCTTCTCTTCTGTTAGGTCCCTATCGTTTCTGTCCTTTATTGTGCCCATCTTTACATGAAATGTTCCCTGGTGTCTCTAATTTTCTTTAAGAGATCTCTAGTCTTTCTCATTCTATTGTTGTCCTCTATTTCTTTGCATTGATCACTTAGCAAGCCTTTCTTATCTCTCCTTGCTATACTTTGGAACTCTGCATTCAGAAGATTATATCTTTCCTTTTCTCCTTTGCCTTTTGAGACTCTTCTTTCCTCAGCTATTTTTAAGGCTGCTTCAGACAACCATTCTGCCTTTTTGCTTTTCTTTTTCTTGGGGATGGTTTTGATCACTACCTCCTGTACAATGTCATGAACCTCCATCCATAGTTCTTCAGGCACTCTGTCTATCAAATCTAATCCCTTGAACCTATTTTTCACTTTTACTGTATAGTTGTAAGGGATTTGATTTAGGTCATACATGAATGGTCTAGCGGTTTTCCCTACTTTCTTCAATTTAAGTCTGAATTTGGCAAAAAGGAGTTCATGATCTGAGCCAGAGTCAACTCCCAGTTTGTTTTTGCTGACTGTATAGAGCTTCTCCATCTTCATCTGGAAAGAATACAGTCAATCTGATTTCAGAATTGACCCTCTGGGGATGTCCATCTCTTGATGTAGAGCCATCTCTTGTGTTTTTGGGAGAGGGTGTTTGCTATGACTAGTGTGTTCTCATGGCAAAACTCTGTTAGTCTTGCCCTGCTTCCTTTTGTACTCCAAGGCCAAACCTGCCTGTTAATTAGGTATCTCTTGACTTCCTAGTTTTGCATTCCAGTCCCCTATGATGAAAAGGACATCTTTCTCTGGTGTTAGTTCTAGAAGGTCTTGTAGGTCATCATAGAACTGTTCAACTTCAGCTTCTTTGGCATTAGTGGTTGGGGCATAGATTTGGATTACTGTGATACTGAATGATTTGCCTTGGAAATGAACAAAGATCATTCTGTCATTTTTGAGACTGCACCTAAAGAATGCAGTTAAGACTCTTTTGTTGATTATGAGGGCTACTCTATTTTTTCTTATAGGGATTCTTGCCCGTAGTAGTAGATACAACGGTCATCTGAATTAAATTCACCCATTCCAGTCCATTTTAGATCACTGATTCCTAAAATGTCGAGGTTCACTTTTGCCATCTCCTGTTTAACCAATTCCAATTTACCTTGATTCATGGACCTAACATTCCAGGTTCCCATGCAATATTGTTCTTTACAGCATTGGACTTTACTTCCATCACCAGTCATGTCCACAGCTGGGCATTGGTTTTGCTTTGGCTCTGTCTCTTCACTCTTTCTGTAGCTATTTCTCCACTCTTCTCCAATAGCATATTGGGCACCTACTGACCTGAAGCGCTCATCTTTCAGTGTCATATCTTTTTGCCTTTAGATTAACCCAATACCTTTACTATATATTTACCTTCCCAGTGAGATTTATTCTTTCATATGTGTTCTTGTTATTAATTAGCATTATTTCTTTTCAGCTTGAAGAAGTCCTTTTAACATTTCTTGTAAGCCTTGTTTAGTGGTGATGAACTCTTTTGTCATTTGCTTTTCTGAAAAGGAATTTATTCTTTCCTTCTTAATATTAATTTTGCTGATAAAAGCTTTGGATGTTCTTTATATACACACTAGGATCTGAGCAGCTCTGGTCTAGAGCTGGCCTTGCTGAGGGTCTCTGTGCACTTCCAACCTGGTTCAGCAAGTAGAAAATAGTACCTCTTTTCAAGGTAGAAAGTAGTAGTGCTTTTCATTTAATTCCTCATGTCCCTCTCACCCACATCCACAACAATAGTAATAACTTTGAGATTAGCTAACATTTAGTGATGCTTCGATTGAAGGTGGGAGGAGAAGGGGACAACAGAGGATGAAATGGTTGGATGGTATCACCAACTCAATGGACATGAGTTTGGGTAAACTCCGGGAGTTGGTGATGGGCAGGGAGGCCTGGTGTGCTGCAGTCCATGGGGTTGCAAAGAGTCAGACATGACTGAGGGACTGAACTGAACTGAGTGATGCTTGGTGTCAGGCAACTTGTTAACTGCTTTCCATGGATGCTACGTATGGGTCAGCTCTTCTGAGGCTGTGCATGCCTTTGGATTTTTGTCCTTCATCTCATCATTCTGTGTTTCTCTGCTCTCCTCTCCCTGCCAATCTGCCTCATTCACTGTCACCCTATGCATGCATGGCCTACAGAAAGCCTGGGACATTCTCATTCTGGTTGCTATCATCGTAAGGCATGACTAAAATGAAGAGTGGACTGTAAAGGGTTTAAATTTTTTCTGAGAAGATGCGAGTGAAATAATCTCAGGAGGTTCCCCTCCCCCAACTCTGTAAAAACTTGAACTCATAGTTAAAAAGTGAGCCTAATCCTATCTTGAAGGAAAGTCATCTAGAACAGCTGAAAAATACCTCCCTGGGCTTTTTTTCACTTTCTCCTGCTGACACAATCCTGCTCTCTGCCAGGTTGCATGGCTTTTGATGGATGGCCTCTCTCCTCCTCCCCTTTGTTCCTTTTTGTTCCCCACATGCTCTCCCTGGGCGGGTGGTGGGGGTAAGTTATTGGGTGAGTAGTTCTGCAGAAGACAGCAGATAGATGTGCAGAGAGGCCATAGGCATAACTTCCTGAGAAAGAACCTTGCCTTGTATCAGGTTGATTTATAAACATGACCTAACCTGGCCCTATTTTTTGCTCATTTTCCTCTCAAAATCAAACTTGCACCACACAGCATATTTTTCCAGTTACCAGAACTGATGACGCTGTGTGTGACTTCTTTCTTTTATTGAACCTCCCTTCCTGGAAGCCAGTGGGCTTTCCAAGAGAAGCAGAACTCTCACTCCTGACTTTAACCCTCCCAGAAGTACAGAGGAGAACTAGGCTCTGGTAGTTACTGGAACTGAGATTCTGCAGCCATTTCTGTGCCAAGGACAGCATTTTTACCTGTAGTTTTTCTTCTTCCACCTTGACCTGTAGTTAAGTGATCTCCTCCATGAGATTGGAGTAGGGCTTTGCCCGAGAAAATCTTCCCATAGCCTTTGCCACATGAGCTGTAATCCAACTTTGTAGGACTCAGAAGAGGGAAGGCATATCTAACACCAGGAGAAAGTCTGAGTACCTATACCTGCACAGCGGAAGGAACAGTTGGTTCCCCTTGCATCATTCCTCTAGGTCAGATGCAATTGCAGGGTGAGTGGGCAGCCCTACCCCCTACCCAACCATTGTCCCCCCTCCCCAAGAATGGCGGGATATCTTCCTTCCCCGAGTTAAGATTCTAATGACTTAGTTTGACTTTCAGAGAAGGTAGAAGGTAGGAACTAAAACTTGTTCCTCCCTTGATCCTTTGCAAATTCACAGGTGTCTAAAACAGGATCTTCTTCTCAAGGAACGTTCAAATTGCTTGGTTGAATAAAGAAAATGTAATAGCTGCAGTACTATGAGGGTCAGCAAGCTGTAACAGAAAACTGCTTTGATTAAAGTATGGCCAAGCAAGGACTCATGTACCAAGTAAAGTTTAGGTTAATTTTGAAGGGCACATCTGTAGATGGGACCCACTTTAGACAAAGGGAGCTCTCTAATGTTATTTAGGGAGTTGAGACTGTATTTGATGTTGGTTTTAAGAAAGTGGCATGTTGACTGGAGAGCAGGATTTTAATTGGGGAGCATACAAGAATGAAGTCCCAGTGCATCTTTCTCAGCACTGTGCCAACATAGCCTCTCAGACAGGGACATATTTTTGGCTTTGCCTTTATTTCAACACTCTGAACCTGAAGTTCACATAATGTTCTTGAAACGCAGACACTTTTCTGCTTTGAGAAGAAAAGGGTATGAACTGCACCTTTCCCCCTTTTGTTATTATCATAAAATCAGAATGCCAAGGACAGGTTGATTCCTAACAGTTCTCAGAAGATTCGTTTTGCTCTCACTTCATATTGACTTTTATAAGTCCTGGGGTGGATACATTCCTCCCCATTATGATGCCAAGAGCACTGTTGGAGCGTAACTCCCTCTATCTGGTCTTGTATTCAGGGAGTCTGTTCTGGCAAAACCACCTGACAGAAGCTTCTAGTTTGGGGAGCAGGCCGAGATTTCTGATGGAAACTAGGTGAGCAGTCAGAAGAGTGTGATTGCATTATTTGAGAGCAACTCTTACCTGGGCCATCTTGCTTCCCATCTCTGATGCGCTCTCTTCCTCCACCAGTTACAAACCTAGTGGGGAAATCAAGAAGAAGGAGGAAATGCAGATGGAAGCCATAGGTTTGAAGGAGAGTTTTCAGTTAAGTATTCATATTAGCTCCCTTCCCACTTTCTCCAGCCTTTAATCACTGTCCTGGCTTTGGGATACGAAGCTCTCCCTTTCTGTCAGCGTCCTCTAGAATTCGTTATTGAGTACCATGTTATCACAGAAAACCTTGAAGGGCCACCCAGATGTTTTATCAAATGTCAGCAAGGCAGCCTGTCAGTTTAGATATTGGCCAACCTGGAGATATTAACTGCTATGCTAACCAGACTGTTCTCACCTCTAAACTATTTCCAGGTGTAAATGTCAGCCTATACATTTTTTGTTTGTTTGTTTTGTTTTTTTTTTTTGAGAATCAGATCCCAGACAGTTTTAAAGAAATGATCTGAAAATTTGTTAATGTTATACTCACCAGCTTTTTTGCTCTTCATGCTCCAAAAGAGCAGCTAACCACTTATTATTATTATTATTATTTTTAGTATTTGAAATGTTTTAGTGCAGTGGAAAGAGCATGGGGTTTTGGGTCAAAGAGATCTGGTTTTGATCCCTGTCTCTGGTTCTTCCTAACTGTAAGACTGCAGAAAACTTAACTTCTATGTCTTCAGTTTTTTGGATTCTAAGTGAAGATAATAAAATTTAGTTCATACATTTGTGGTAGAGTTTAAAGGGGCTGGCATATGTCCAGTGTCTGGAGTATAGTAGATATTTAATAAAAGATAGTGTGTCTTTTTTTACTTCTTCTTGGCATGAGCAGATCTCCTGAGTGCAGAGGAAGAACCCCAGGATGGAAAGAAGCAGGCTTACTCCTCTACAAGGGTTATATTTTAAAATTTCCACATTAAACAGGTGTCTGTATCTCTCTGGCTTTGATGTTCACTACTATTAGACTTTTTATCACCAGGGAGAGTAATTGATTCTATTAACTCTAAATTCTGGCAATTAATAATAGTAGAGAACTGAATGTAAATGATTTTTCCTGAAGACCCACATGAGTGTATATGCATCTCTGTTAAAGTAACCATAGTCTCTAAATACAAATTTTGGAGTTGAGAGCAGGAATAAAATGAAAAGGTATGCTCTCAATTTACTTTCCTTTCAAAACTTAAGTACAGGGTGAAGTATCTGAATAATTTTAAATTTAATAAACATTAAATTTAGGAAACATTGATAAATAATGGAAGCCAGTTCCAAGGAAGAGCTGAAAGATTTTTTTCTTAATTGAGGTATAACTGATATAACATTCAGTTCAGTTCAGTTCAGTTGCTCAGTCGTGTCTGACTCTCTGCGACCCCATGAATCGCAGCACGCCAGGCCTCCCTGTCCATCACCAACTCCCAGAGTTCACTCAGACTCACATCCATTGAGTCCGTGATGCCATCCAGCCATCTCATCCTCGGTCATCCCCTTCTCCTCCTGCCCCCAATCCCTCCCAGCATCAGAGTCTTTTCCAATGAGTCAACTCTTCGCATAAGGTGGCCAAAGTACTGGAGTTTCAGCTTTAGCATCATTCCTTCCAAAGAAATCCCAGGGTTGATCTCCTTCAGAATGGACTGGTTGGATCTCCTTGCAGTCCAAGGGACTCTCAAGAGTCTTCTCCAACACCACAGTTCAAAAGCATCATTCTTTGGTGCTCAGCCTTCTTCACAGTCCAACTCTCACATCCATACATGATCACTGGAAAAACCATAGCCTTGACTAGACAGACCTTAGTCGGCAAAGTAATGTCTCTGCTTTTGAATATGCTATCTATGTTAGTCATAACTTTTCTTCCAAGAGGTAAGCGTCTTTTAATTTCATGGCTGCAATCACGATCTGCAGTGATTTTGGAGCCCAAAAAAATGAAGTCTGACACTGTTTCCACTGTTTCCCCATCTATTTCCCATGAAGTGATGGGGCTGGATGCCATGATCTTCATTTTCTGAATGTTGAGCTTTAAGCCAACTTTTTCACTCTCCTCTTTCACTTTCATCAAGAGGCTTTTTAGCTCCTCTTCACTTTCTGCCATAAGGGTGGTGTCATCTGCATATCTGAGGTGATTGATATTTCTCCCAGTAATCTTGATTCTGGCTTGTGTTTCTTCCAGCCCAGCATTTCTCATGATGTACTCTGCATAGAAGTTAAATAAGCAGGGTAGTTTCAGGTATATAATGTAATGTCGTGATATTTGTATATATACAAAATGATCACCATGAGGTCTAGTTATCATCCATCACCATACAAAATTTACATATATACATATATTTTCTGTTGCGAACTTGTAAGATTTACTTTTTTGGCAACTTCCAAGTATGTACTGTAATATTGTTGGTTATAGTCACTGTCCTCTACATTACATACCCATGACTTACTTATTTTATTGCTGGAAGTTTGTATGACTTGAACCCTTTCACCCATCAGACCTACCCCCTCAATCTCCTACTCTTCTGGTGACCACCGTTCTGTTCTCTGTATCTGTGAGTTTTATTTGTTGGTTTGTTTTGTTTTTAGGATTCCACGTGTAAGTGAAATCATACAGTATTTGTTTCTCTCTGTATGACTTAAAAAAATGTTTTTATGAGAATGTGATTGATTTACAGTGTTATGTTAGTTTCTAGTATATAGCAAAATGATTCGGAGAGCATATATATACATATATAAAACTTTCCATTATGATTTATTATACTATTGACTTATTTGACTTTAGCATAGTACCCTCAAGATCCATCTATGTTGTCACAAATGGCAAGATTCCATTCTCTTTTATGGATGAATAGTATTCTATTGAGTATATTTACCGCATCTTTTTAGCCATTTGTCCACTGATGAACACTTAGGTTGTTTACATATCTTGGCTATTATAAATAATGCTGCAATGAACACAAAGGTGCATGTGTCTTTCCAAATAACTGTTTTCATTTTCTTCAGATAAACACTCAGAAGTAGAATTGTTGGTTCATATGTTAGTTCTAGTTTTAACATTTTGAGGAAACTCCGTACTGTTTTTCATAGTGGCTACAACAATTTTTGTGCACACTAACAGTGCAGAGGGATTCCCTTTTCTCCACATCCTCACCAACGTTTGTTATTTCTTATCTTCTTGTTAATAGCCATTCTGATGGACGGGAGGTGATATCTCTTTGCACTTTTGGTTTGCATTTCCCTGATGATGATTGATGTAGAACATTTTTTAAAATACCTGTTGGTCATCAGTATGTATGTCTTCATTGGAAATATGTATGTTCACATCTTCTACCACTTTTGAAATCAGATTTTTTTTTTTTTGCTTTTGTTTTGCTATTGAATTGTTCAAGTTCTTTATACATTTTGGATATCAGACCCTTATCACATATAAAATTTACATGTGTTTTCACTATTTGGTAGGTTGCCTTTTCATTTTATTGATGGTCTCCTTTGCTGTGCAGAAGGTTTTTGTTTGTTTGCTTGATATAATCCCATTTATTTTTGCTTGTATTGCCTTTACTTTTGGAGTCAGATCGAAAAAATCACTGCCAAGAGTAAGGTTGAGGAGCTTGTATTCTGTTTTTCTTTTAGGCATTTTATGGTTGTAGTTCTTACATTCTAGTCTTTAATCCATTTTGAGGCAATTTTTGTGTGTAAGATAATTGTTCATTTTCATCCTTTACAAGTGGCTATCCAGATTTCTAAGAGCATTTTTTGAAATGAAACTTCGCTTGTGGCTCAGCGATAAATAATCTGCCTGACAATGCAGGAAATGCGGGTTTGATCCCTGGGTCAGAAAGATCCTCTGGAGAAGGAAATGGCAACCCACTCCAGTATTCTTGCCTGGGAAATGCTATGGACAGAGAGCCTGGCAGGCTGTAATCCATGGGGTGTGCAAAGGAATCAGACACAACTTACTGACTAAACAACAGCAATTTTTTTTTTAAGAGACAGTCCTTTTCCCATTGTGTTCTTGATTCTTGTGTCATAAATGAATTGATCGTATACAAGCAGATTTATTTCTGGACTTTCTAGTATGTTTCACTAATTCATGTGTCTACTTTTATAGCAATTCTCTTTTGATTACTATAGCTTTGTAGAATAGTTTGAAATCGGGAAGCATGAAGCCTCCAGTTTTTTTTTTTTTTTTTCTCAAGATTACTTTGGCGATTTGGAGTCATTTGTGGCTTAGGACTCCTAAACCATCTGAATTTTAGGGTTGTTTGTTCTATTTCTGTGAAAAATGCCCAACAATTTTGATAGGAGTCACACTGAATCTGTAGATTGTTTTGGCTAATGCATACATTTTAGCAATATTAATTCTTCCAGCCCATAAGCATGAACTATATTGCTATTTATATGTGTCCTATTCAATTTCTTTCATCAATTAACCTCTCACTTCCTTGGCTAAATTTATTTCTAGGTACTTTATTTTTCTTGATGCTATTCTAAATGCATTGTTGTCTTAATTTCTCTTTCTGATAGTGTGTATAAACACAAGAGATTTTTGCATATTGGTATTGTATCCTGCAACTTTACTGAATTTGTTTACTAATCCTAGCAATTGTTTTTGGTGTAATCTTTAGGATTTTTCTGTATATAAAATCATGTCATTCACAAATAGTGACAGTTTACTTCTTCCTTTCCAGTTTGGATGCCTCTTATTTCATTTTCCTTCCTAATTGCTCTGGCTAGAACTTCCAATACTATGTTAAATAAAAGTGAAATAGTGAACAACCTCGTCTTTTTCTGATATTTGAGGAAAAGCTGTTAGCCTTTCACCCTTGAATATGATTGGTGAAAAATATGGACTTGTTATATATGACCTTTATTGTGTTGAAGTATATTTCCTCTATATTGACTTTATTGAATGTTTTTATTGTAAATGGAGGACGAATTTATCAAATGCTTTTTTGCATCTGTTGAGATGATCACGTGATTTTCAGCCTCCATTTTGTTAATGTGGTGTATCACATTGATTTGCAAATGTTGAACCATTCTTGCATCTCTGGAATAAATCCCACTTGATCATGGTGTATGATTTTTTAAAATGTATTGTTAAATTTGTTTTGTTAACATTTTGTTGAGAATTGTTGCCTCTATTTACATCAGGGGTATTGTCCTGTAATCTTGTTTTTTTGTGTGGTATTCTTGTCTATTTTTGGTATCATGGTAATCTTGGCTTTATTAAATGAGTTTGGAAGTATCTCCTCCTCTTCAATTTTGTGGAAGAGTTTGAGAAAATTTGTACTAAATCTTTTTTTACTCTTCAATTTTGTGGAAGAGTTTGAGAAAATTTGTACTAAATCTTTTTTTAATATGTGGTATAATTAATCAGAGAAGCCATCTGGTCCTGGGCTTTTGTTTGCTGGGAGGTATTTGATTATGATTCAATATCCTTGCTAGTAGCTTGTCTACTCAAAACTACTATTTCTTCATGAAATTTCTTCCACTTGGAAGATCATTTGTTTCTGGGAATTTATCCATTTCTTTGAGGTTGTCCAATGTGTTGGAGTATAATTGTTCATAAGAGTCTCTTACCACCCTTTGTATTTCTGTGGTATCAGTTGTAACTTCTTATTTTTTAATTTCTGATTTTAACTGAGCCTTCTCTCTCTCTCTCACTCTCTCTTTGCTGAGTGTAGATAAAGGTTTGTCATATTTGTTTATCTTTTTAAAGAAACTGCCCTTAGTTTCACTAATATTTTCCATTGTCTTTTAGCTTCTATTTCACTTACTTCCACTCTGATCTTTGTTATTTCTTTCCTTTACTAACTCTGAACTTACTTTGTTATATTTTTAATTTGTTAAACAATTCCTTTAGGTGTCAAGGTATGTTGTTTATTTGGGATTTTTTCCTGTTTCTTAAGGCATTTATTACTGTGAACACCCTTCTTAGTATTTCTTTTGCTTCATGTTTTAGATTTTGGTGTGTTGTATTTCCATTCTTATTTGTCATAAGGTATTTTTAAAATTTCTCCTTTGATTTCTTTGTTTACCCATTGATTATTCAGTAGAATGTTGTTCAAGCTCCACATATTTGTGAAGAAAAAAAATTTTTTTCTTCTTGTAATTGATACCTAGTTTTATATCAATGTGGTCAGAAAAGATGCATAATATGATTTCAGTATTATATTTATTGAGACTTAGTTCATAGCCATATGATTCACCCTGAAGAATGTTTCATGAGCACTTAAGAATGTATGTTCTGCTGCATTTGAATGTAATGTTTCATATATAATGATTAAGTATATCTGGCTTAATGTGTCATTTAAAGCTAATGTTTCACCTTTGATTTTCTGTCTGGGTGATATATTCATTGATGTAAGTGGGGTATTAAGTCTTCTACTATCACTGTATTATTGTCTACTTTTCCCTCTAGGTCTACTATTATTTGCGCTACATATTTGGGTGCTCCTATGTTGATTGCATAAATATTTATGAATATGATATTCTCTTGTTGAATTGACCCCTTTTTTATTGTGTAATACTCTTCTTTGTCTTTTATTACAGCATTTGTTTTAAAGTCTCTTTTGTTTGATAACAGTATATCTGCTTCAACTTTCTTTTTGTTTCCATTTGAATGGAATATCTTTTTTCATCCCTTCACTTTTAAGCTGTGCATATCCTTATATCTGAAGTTAGTCTTTGTTGGCAGTGTATAGAAGAGTCTTCCTTTTTTTTATTTCATTCAACTTATCTATTAAGGAATGATTCTTAAAGTTTTAAGACGATATGACCCACATGTTTGGCTTCAGTACCACCATCATTTTTCGAGTTACGTCACTTGTCTGATTTTCCTAACTCATGTGCTTTTGTAGTTCAGTTTGCTACTGAGTGATTTTATAAATTATGTTGATGATCTGGTTCCTCTGTTCCTCCCAAGAATGTGGTTTTGATGAGTAAACAACAGTTATAACATATTTGCTTCTGTCACACATACATCCAAAATTATAAAATTTCAATATTGCATAAGCTCAGTTTCATCAAGTATATTGTGTTGGCTTAGCCTGTGTTGGCTTTGTAAGCCTTTACTCTGCTAGACTGAGAAATCTCCTAAATGTGGAGACTGGTAATTTCTCTTTTTTATCAGAGTCCATCTTGCTTTCACTTGGTAGAATTAATGAAGCAGGGCTGAGGATCTGAGGATCACTCCTGAGGGCATGTGGATGAGCTGTGCAGGTTTTTCTGTGATCCTAGTCTGTGGCTGAAGGATATGAAGAGCAGCCCTGGTATGGGCAGATTTTATTTTATAGGTGCAGTTGGTTGCTGTATGCTCTGGTAATTTTAAGGCTCAAAACCCAGAATGGGAGTACTATTTACCTTTCTCCCCACCCAGTGTCTTTTAAAAATACTTACACTTTTTAAAAATACCAGTTTTAGATATGCAATAAAATTGGAAGGAAGATACATAGATTTCCCATGTATTCCTTGCCCATACACATGCTTTGCCTCCTCCATTATCAATATCACTTACTAAAACAATTTTTTTTTTAATTTCCAAGGATGAATCTATACTGATGTATCATAATCACCCAAAGACCATAGTTTAGAGTTTAATCTTGGTTCTGTACATTCTATGGGTTTGGACAAAAGTATAATGATGTATATCTGTTATTATAATGTCATACAAATTATTTTCACTGTCTGAAAGATCCTCTTTGCTCTGCCTATTCATGTCTCTCCCCTCACCCCTGGCAACCACTAATCTTTTCATTGTCTTCATAGTTTTGCCTTTTCTAGAATACCGTATAGTTGGTATCATGTAGTATTTAGCTCTTTTAGATTGGCTTTTTTCCTTAATTAAATACATGACATTTCCTTCGTGCTTTTCATGGGTTGGTAGCTCATTTATTTTTAGCACTGAATGATGTTGTATTGTCAGGATGGATCATAGGTAATGTATCCATTCAATTCCCGTAGAATGTCTTGGTTGCTTTCGAGATTTAGCAATCATAATAAAGTTGCTATAAGTATCCATGTACAGGCTTTTGTGTGGATAGAATTTTAATTTTTTTTCTGGGTGAATATCAAGGAGAATGATTGCTGGATCTTATGGTAAGAGTATGTTTAGTTTCTTAAGAAAATGCCAAATCGTTTTCTGAAGAGGCTATATTATTTTGTATTCCACCAGCAATGTATGAGAGTTTCTCTTGCCCCACATCTTCAAAGTATTTGATGTTGTCAGTGTTCTGTATTTTGACCATTCTACTAGGTGTATGAAAGTGACAGTGTTAGTTGCTCAGTTGTGTCCTACTCTTTGCAACCTGATTGACTGTAGCCTACCAGGCTCCTCTGTCCATGGAATTTCCCTGGCAAGAATATTGGAGTGGGTAGCCATTCCATTCTCCAGGGGATCTTCTCAACCCAGGGACTGAACCTGAGTTTCCTGCATTGCAGGCAGATTCTTTACCATTAGTGGTTCTTATTATTGTTTTCTCTATTTCTTTATATTGATCTCTGAGGAAGGCTTTCTTATCTCTCCTTGCTTTTCTTTGGAACTCTGCATTTAAATGGGAATATCTTTCCTTTTCTCCTTTGCTTTTCACTTCTCTTCTTTTCACAGCTATTTGTAAGGCCTCCTCAGACAGCCATTTTGCTTTTTTGCATTTCTTTTGCATGGGGATGGTCTTGATCCCTGTCTCTTGTACAATGTCACGAACCTCCAGCCATACTTCATCAGGTACTCTGTCTATCAGATCTAGTCCCTTACATCTATTTCTCACTTCCACTCTATAATCATAAGGGATTTGACTTAAGTCATATCTGAATGGTCTAGTGGTTTTCCCTACTTTCTTCAATTTAAGTCTGAATTTGGCAATAAGGAGTTCATGATCTGAGCCACAGTCAGTTCCCGGTCTTGTTTTGCTGACTATATAGAGCTTCTGCATCTTGGAATGCAAAGAATATAATCAATCTGATTTTGGTGTTGACCAGCTGGTGATGTCCATGTGTAGAGTCTTCTCTTGTGTTGTTGGAAGAGGCTGTTTGCTATGACCAGTGTGTTCTCTTGGCAAAACTCTATTAGCATTTGCCCTGCTTCATTTGTATTCCAAGGCCAAATTTTCCTGTTACTCCAGGAGTTTCTTGACTTCCTACTTTTGCATTCCAGTCCCCTATAATGAAAAGGACATCTTTTTTGGGTGTTAGTTCTAAAAGGTCTTGTAGGTCTTCATAAAACCGTTCAACTTCAGCTTCTTCAGCATTACTGGTTGGGGCATAGGCTTGGTTCAAGATTGGCGGGAGAAATATCAATCACCTCAGATATGCAGATGACACCACCCTTATGGCAGAAAGTGAAGAGGAACTAAAAAGCTTCTTGAAGAAAGTGAAAGAGGAGAGTGAAAAAGTTGGCTTAAAGCTCAACATTCAGAAAACAAAGATCATGGCATCCGGTCCCATCACTTCATGGCAAATAGATGGGGAAACAATGGCAATAATGACAGACTTTATTTTCTTGGGCTCCAAAATCACTGCAGATGGTGACTGCAGCCATGAAATTAAAAGATGTTTACTCCTTGGAAGAAAAGTTATGACCAACCTAGATAGCATATTCAAAAGCAGAGACATTACTTTGCTGACTAAGGTCCATCTAGTCAAGGCTATGGTTTTTCCAGTGGTCATGTATGGATGTGAGAGTTGGACTGTGAAGAAGGCTGAGTGCCAAAGAATTAATGCTTTTGAACTGTGGTGTTGGAGAAGACTCGTGAGAGTCCCTTGGACTGCAAGGAGGTCCAACCAGTCCATCCTAAAGGAGACCAGTCCTGGGTGTTCTTTGGAAGGACTGATGCTAAAGTTGAAACTCCAGTACTTTGGCCACCTCATGCGAAGAGTTGACTCATTGGAAAAGACTCTGATGCTGGGAGGGATTGAGGGGAGGGGGCAGGAGAAGAAGGGGACAATAGAGGATGAGATGGCTGGATGGCATCAGTGACTTTGATGCTAAAGTTGAAACTCCAGTACTTTGGCCACCTCATGCGAAGAGTTGACTCATTGGAAAAGACTCTGATGCTGGGAGGGATTGAGGGGAGGGGGCAGGAGAAGAAGGGGACAATAGAGGATGAGATGGCTGGATGGCATCAGTGACTCGAGGCACATGAGTTTGAGTGATCTCCAGGAGTTGGTGATGGACAGGGAGGCCTGGCGTGTTGCGATTCATGGTGTCGAAAAGAGTCAAACACTACTGAGTGACTGAACTGGACTGATTGTTGTTTTAATTTGGATTTCCCTGATGATATATGATTTGGTACATTTTTTCATGTGCCTTTTTGCCATCTGTGTACCTTATTTAGTGAAGTATCTGTTACAGTCTTGGGCTCATTTAAAAAATGGACCATTCCTTTCTTATTGTTAACTTTCAAGGGTTCTTTGTAGATTTTGGATAACAATCCTTTGTTAGATGTATCCTTTTGTAAATGTTTTCTCCCAGTGTGTAGCTTCTCTTTTAGTTCTCTGTGAGACAATACCATGTCTTTAGAAGAAAAAATAGTATTTAATTTTAATGACATCCAAGTTATAAACTATTTCTTTTATGGATCATGTTTTGGCGTTTTATTTTAAAAGGCATCATCATACTGAAGGTCAGTTAGGTTTTCTTCGGTATGTTATCTTCTACAATTTTGCAGTTTTACATTTTACATAAGGTCAATGACCCATTTTGAGTTAATTTTGGTGAAGAATATAAGGTCTGCTTCTAGATTTTTGTTTTTAATGGGAATATTTGGTTGTTCCAACACTATTTGTCAAAGAGAACATCTTTGCTCCATTGTACTTATTTTGCTCCTGGTCAAAGATAAATTGGTTATATTTATGGGCTCTCTATTCTGTTCCATTGATCTATTTGTTTGTTCTTTTACCAATACCACAGTATCTTGATTATTGTAGCTTTATAGTAAGTCTCAAATTCACACTTACCCCTTTTTATTTTTTTATTTTTATTTTTATTATTTTTTTACTTTACTTATTTATTTTTAAATTAATTTTTATTTTTTAGTTTGTTTTGCTTTATAATACTGTATTCATTTTGCTATACATNTCAATAAAGCAGAAATAGATGTTTTTCTGGAACTCTCTTGCTTTTTCCATGATCCAGCGGATGTTGGCAATTTGATCTCTGGTTCCTCTGCCTTTTCTAAAACCAGCTTGAACATCAGGGAGTTCACGGTTCACATATTGCTAAAGTCTGGCTTGGAGAATTTTGAGCTTTACTTTACTAGCATGTGAGATGAGTGCAATTGTGCGGTAGTTGGAGCATTCTTTGGCATTGCCTTTCTTTGGAATTGGGATGAAAACTGACCTTTTCTAGTCCTGTGGTCACTGCTGAGTTTTCCAAATTTGGTGGCAAATTGAGTGCAGCACTTTCACAGCATCATCTTTCAGGATTTGAAACAGCTCAATGGGAATTCCATCACCTCCACTAGCTTTGTTCGTAGTGATGCTTTCTAAGGCCCACTTGACTTCACATTCCAAGATGTCTGGCTCTGGATTAGTCAACACAACATCATGATTATCTGGGTCATAAAGATCTTTTTTGTACAGTTCTTCTGTGTATTCTTGCCACCTCTTCTTAATATCTTCTGCTTCTGTTAGGTCCAGACCATTTCTGTCTTTTGTGAAGAGCTGTGTAAAACCCTTAAGTATCCTTGACTGAATTGCAGTAGAGTATCTTAAGGTTTGGGAGTAAAACCTCCTATGTTTGCCAAAGACTGGGAATGTAGTTGTCAACAGAAATTGAATGTGAAACAGCTTTACAAAAAAAGAAAAAAAAAGAAAAAACAAACAAAAAAACAAAACTGATTATGGGATAGTGGTTTTTAAGGAGGACCAAATTGAAACAGGACAATAAAGTATCTGTTTTCAGTGTTGAATGTAGTGTAATTAAATTGCTATTTAATTTTGGAGTACTGAGTGTGGAAAACATGCATAGAAGTACAAAAGAGAAAAGTATGTTAATATACTAATTAACTAATGAACAATATCCTAATCACTTTTCATTACAAGTTAATTAAATCAGTGCTATCTTATTCATGAAATAATAACACTTGTTAGCCATTTTGATTTTTGACATTTTTGTGTTCCAAAAATGGCTATTCACATAATAGAGTAGAAATTGTACATGGTTTAAGAAACCAAGGTCCTAAAGCAAATGTGACTGAAAAGTGGAACCAAAGTAATGCAATCGCAGCCAAATAATAATAATAATAGTACTACTACTGCTAATGATAATGGTGTGAATAGGATATCATTCGTCTAAGTAATGATTCTGGCACATGACCAAATCTACCCTAAGGGGAAGAAAATCATACATCATTAGTGTTGTCAATCTGTTTTGAGCTGTAGAGTCAATAGATTTTTTCCTATAGATAGATACTATTTTGACATTATTTCACCAAAGTAAGTTGACATTCAAGATATTCTAAGTAATTTTCCACATCATTTGATTTATAACAATTTTTTGCAGTGCATTCGTTCAAACATAGAGTGACTCTTGAGTTTATATTAGTATCACAGTTAATGTGCCCGGTGCTATTTTTACATCATTGAACAGAAATGATATTTGCTCTTGTGAAACACAAGTATGCATAAGGAACATGATACTTGATGTTGACAATGATATTACTTTTAAAACCAATTAGATATAATAAACTTACATTTTAGACTCACACAAAATAGTAGCCCTGTAGTATATTTTTATCCTTGTATCTGCTACATAACTTCCTATTTTATATAGATTGCCTATATAAATGTTAAAAGCAGAAAATATATTTAAAGTAACCTAAAAAGTTAAAGAAACTTGAAATGATTGTCAGTTCATACTCATACTAGGTTGATGTATAGTCCCAAATCAACCAGAGATGCATTTGATCATATATCTGTCAAGTATTTATACTGTATGCAAATACATAAAATAATGTCTGGAAGTATATTTAAAAAAAATGATAACATAGGTTAGCCTAGATAAGGGGTTGGAGGATTAGCAGAGCTAAAAAAAAGTACTTTAGTATTATTTCTATTTTTTAAAAAAATTATGATGAGAATGCATTAATGTATTATTAATGTAATATCTGTATATTTCAAATGTTATTATTCCTATTGTTGAGAACATACCTCATGCTGCTTGCCAGAAATTAAATGGTTAACCAGAGCTTGTCTGCTGAAATGTGGATTCAGAGCCATATATCTTTTTCATAAATGACCTAATTCAGGCAGAGGAATAAGGAATAACATATGTCTTCTAGAATTCTCATCAAGGTAGTTTTCAGCCTAAGAACTTTAAATTTGTTGTCTTTTACATGGTCTTCAATTGGACTAAATTGCAGATCAATTTAAAACAAGTCCAAATAAAATCGACTTATCTCAGCTACCAAATGGACTAATGTAGAGTAAACTATTAGTGACAGAGTCTTAGTAGAGTCACCAAAAATCCTATTTAAAAATTTCTTGTTTCAATATGCAGTGTTCCATTTAATCAAATACAATTCTGAGCCAGAAATGTGGGCTTACTTATGTAAATCTGACTATTCCACATAAATAAGATATGTGGCCTAAGCTAGTTATTGACTCATGAGCCATTGTTGACTTTCTCTAGATTTATTTAAAATGAATATTGGATAAAAGTACCAGGAAATGTATTATTTATTTAAAGAATTACTAGGTTTGACACAAATTCATGCCTTTGAAATTGACTAAGCTGTTAAAATTGAGGGATTTAGCATTAAAAAAAAAAATACAATTGTGTTAGTTCATGTTCCATAATCTTTTTTCTTGAAATAAAAAATGTGTTAAAAATAGAAAATTGAGGATTTGAAGATTCAGTGTTCCAAGGATTTGATACAAATTGGAAGAGCAACAAAAAGAAAGTGACAGTGTTAGTCACTCTGCTGTGTCCAACTCTTTGTGACCCCGTGGACTGTAGCCCACCAGGTTCCTTTGTCCATGGAATTCTCCAGACAAGAATCCGACATGTGCATGCCTGTGTGCGTCTGCTGTCTATCTGCTAAGTCACTGCATTTCTTTGCTATGAGTTTGACCGACGCGTCAATACTCTTGTGTCCTCTGTCCTCTCCCTCCATTCTCACAAACCTGCTTCCAGTTCCTCATGAGTGCTAAACACAACTCAACTAGATTGCTGTCATACTTTACTCTCTGTCTTGCTGCTGCTGCTGCTAAGTCACTTCAGTCCTGTCCGACTCTGTGCGACCCCATAGACGGCAGCCCATCAAGCTCCCCAGTCCCTGGGATTCTCCAGGCAAGAACACTGAAGTGGGTTGCCATTTCCTTCTCCAATGCATGAAAGTGAAAAGTGAAAGTCAAGTCGCTCAGTCGAGTCCAACTCTTAGCGACCCATGCACTGCAGCCTACCAGGCTCCTCCGTCCATGGGATTTTCCAGGCAAGAGTACTGGAGTGGGGTGCCATCGCCTTCTCTGTCTGTCTTGCTAACTTCCTTCTTTTATCTCTACTCAAAGGACACCTATCAGGCAGTCTTCCCTAACAACTGATAAAAGAGTTAATGACATACCTCAATCTAATCAACACTTCCCCACCTTCCCAAGACAACAATCACCTCCATCACCACTAGCTTCTCTGCCTTCTCCACCATCCCAACTTCAGCCCCGACACAGCCTTACTGCCACCATTAACATCATCATGACTGCACCACCTCTTTGCAAACTTTTTTCATGGTACATACTGCCAGGTCATATAGCATATATTTATTTATTTAATTTCTGTTTTTTCCCACTAGAATGTAAGTTCTTTAACAGCTTGGGTTCATGGATATATCTCCAGTGTCAGATAGATGGTGAAGCTTGGAATTTGTAAGGTGTCCAATATATATTTACAGATTGAATAAACAAATAATGAAAAATTTATTTCTCTCCTTATAAAAAGTGACCTTTTAAAATACCATCTTCTATTCAGTTTTTAGGGGCTTCCCTGGGTGGCTCAGATGATAAAGCATCTATCTGCAATACAGGAGACTGGGGTTCAGTCCCTAGGTTGGGAAGATCTCCTGGAGAAGGGATTGGCTACCCACTCCAGTATTATTGCCTGCAGAATTCCACGGATCGGGGAGACTGGTGGGCTACAGTCCTTGGGGTTGTAAAGAGTCAGACATAACTAAGCAACTAACACACACACATTCAGTTTATGTATTTCCCTTTGACAGTGTGTGATTATGTTGTAGTGTGAATATATCTAAGTTCTCCCTTAATGCCATTTGTATTTTGTCTTTTCCAGAAGTATTAGTATATTTTTTGCTTCTTGAAATTTTATGTGTGCGTCTGCTCAGTTGTATCCGGCTGTTTGTGATCCGTGGGTCTATAGCCCATCAGGCTCCTCTGTCCATGGGATTTCCTAGGCAAGAATACTGGAGTGGGCTGCCATTTCCTTCTCCAGAGATCCTCCTGACCCAGGGATGGAACCCACATCTCCTGTATTGCAGGCAGGTTCTTCACCTGCTGAGCCACTGGGGAAGCCTATGGGATCTTATAGCCTATCTCAATGAATCACAGAGAAAAATCTTACTTCTTTGTTAATCATTTTCAAAGTTACTGAGCAATTTTTATATACTTTGTCTCCTTAAAACTGAGATTTATTTAGTCAATGTCTTATAACAGTTGCAATTGTATGGAATTCAGAAGTTTATTAGGAAAAATAGATATTTGAAACACTTCATAATTTGGGTGTTTTGTTTTCTGTTTCTAATTGATACAGAGAACACAGGGACATTAATCTTTTTTTCTGTTAACTTTTTTTGCTTTTAATTTATTTTTAATTGAAGGGTAATTGCTTTAAATATTGTGTTGGTTTCTGACATACATCAACATGAATTAGCCACAGGTATACATATGTCCCCTCCCTCCTGAACCTCCCTCCCAAGTCCAACCCCTCACCCCATCCTATCTCTCTAGGTAATCACAGAGCCCCGGTTTGGGTTTCAGTTCCCTGAGTCATATAGCAAATTCCCACTCGCTATCTATTTTACATATGGTAAATTATACACACACACACACACACACACACACACACATATATGTATATATATATATTTCCATGATACTCCATTCATCCCACCTTCTCCCCCCACCCCAAACCCATGTACAAGACAGTAATCTCAATTTTAGAAACTTTGTGAAAAATGTTTAAATTATTTTTAATTTGTTAGATATACTCATCTTCTTTTCTGTGTGTTCTAGGTTTGGGGGTCACACTTAAAAAAGTGAGCATGCCCATTTATAGATTTAATTCATAACAACTACATCTTTATATTTTCTCCTCTATCATCTTTTATGTTCCTCTCTTTCTCACTAGCCTTCTAATTTACATTTAAATCAGCTTCTGTATTTATTCTAGTACAAGATGTGAGATAAATTTACTTTTTCCCAAATATCTAACCCATTAGTACAAAACTCTTCATGGAATTAGCATTGTTTTTCTATACTACATAGCTAGTATTGTTACTATGTAGCTATTATTTTCTTATCCTTTCTGTGCAGGAGATAGTCACCTGTAATAATGGTAATGAAAGTGAAAGTGTTAATCAGTTGTGTCCAACTCTTTGCAACCCCATGAACTGTAGCCCACCAGTCTCCTCTGTCCATGGAACTTGGTGGGCAGGAATACTGGAATGGTTAGCCATTCCTTTCTCCAGTGAATCTTTCCCACCTAGGGCTTGAATCTAGGTCTCTTGCATTACACGCAGATTCTTTACAATCTGAGCACCAGGAAAGCCCATAATAATGGTGGTGTTCCAATTCTACTTACATTTCAATTCCAAACTTAAACTTCTTACGTTTTACTTATGCCTCATATCTAACAGCAATGTCTGAACACTAGTTTACATAGTTATGTCTTTATCCTAGTTTTAAAGGGAAAGCTCTAATGTTTCTTCATTAAACATGATATTTATTGTACATTTCTTTACTGTGTGGTGTCCCTCTTCACTCAAATATCTTTTGATGAGAAGAAGATTTAAATAACTTAACAGGCTTTACATAACGGCCATTCAGTGACTGCACCATACCATTGTTTTGTAGAAGTACAAATGATAATTACAAATACTGACTATATAGTAGAGAATAGAGAAAGCTTGAACATATTTAAAATAACTAGAGTGATAGCATTTCATTTGGCCTCAGTAGAAGGGGTGAAAAATCAGTGTAAAAAAGATAATTTAAAAAACCATAAATGTTAGCAAATGAAACAGTACATTTCTAAATAATCCATTACTTTTTAATGATATCACAATAGAAACTAGAAGATGTTTTAAACTGACTGATAATAGGAATTTGCGGCATATATGAATTTGTGAGAGTCAGCTAAATAGTTTTTGGAGGCAAGTGTATATATATAGAGAGATTTGATTTGATTCTCATCAGTTGATTCTAGCTACATGAATGTTATCAAGCCATTGAAATTTTTTGTGCTTCAATTTTATCACTTTAAACAGAGTAACTGTTTAAACATGAACTGTTTATAACATGAACTGGTTATAAAGATTATAGAAGAGGCATCTATAAAAAAATATTTTATAAAGGAAAATACAGATATAACAACAGACATAAACAGAATGACATAAATAAAGTTTGAGATGCCCAAACTTTTCATTTATCATTTTGAAGTAGGACAAAAGTAGGAATAGTAGCTTTATAAATCTAAAGTCCTTACTGTCCCAAGGTAGTAAGGCTTACTGAAGTTATTTTGTTGTGATTTGTATCTGACTTTAAGACTCCAATAATTACAAGTTAAAATATTTTGTCCCATGAATATTATGAAAGATGTAGTTCATTACCAAAAGGATCTATTACTTTGAAATCTTCATGAATGCTAAAATAGACTTTGAGTTTTATTTGAATTTTATTTATTCATTCTCCCTACTGCATTAACTACATTCTGCCCAAGTAAATACACTGGTGCTTTAAAAGTAGATTGGATAAGTCAATGAAAAAATAGTGACCACTAGCCCACATCAAGCTGAAAAAACAGGAACTCCTCATCTCCATATGATATAAAATTCTGTGAAAAGAAGAATTCAATGGGTCTTAGCTAAAGTAGTAAAATCATCATGGATGTAGTTCATGTAACCAAGCTACAACTTTTAAAACCAGCACAAGAAAAATAGAGCAGAGCATTCAATTTCATTAACAGGAAATTCATTTTTAAATCAAAGTAAATAATATAATCATTATAATATAGACATGGGTCAGTCCAGTTGACTGTGTAAGAAATTGGCTAGTTATTTCAAAGGGCTTTGACATTTTAAAAGTATAATATTTATCTTGAACCTGATTAAAATCATAAAGATATCAAAATTCAAAGAAGGAAATCAAATGCCTTCTTTGGGGAAAGGAAGTTTGAGAGTCAATAACTCAAATATTTTCTTTATTTATAAGAAGTGAAATTCAGTCTTTCATTTTTCTTCCCATCTAACATAGCAATATAGCAACTTTTGCCAAGCAAGAAAGATAAACATTTGGGTTACTTTGAGTAAGTCTTTTTCTTTATTTTTCATCTTAAATGCAGCCATGCTTTTCATTTCTCTATAGTTCTGAAAATATTTCACTGTACTTTCTATATTCATCTCTAGATTCAGCTTCATTAAATAATTTTATTTTCTCTAAAATTCATTTTGTTTATATTCCAAGAGACTTTATGCTTTAATTTATTTGACTTTATATTTTAAGATATACTTTAATATTCTTTGACTCTAGTCCCAGTTCTTATTTAAATATGAAAATAATGTTTTTCACATTTTAATATTTTCATTTGATTATATGATTGATTTTTATTTATGTTTAATGATTTCTTTTCCTATTACTTTTATAGGAAATATAAAAATATATTTGTTCCCAATGTCTATATCATCTATGTCTATATCTATTTATCTAACTATATGCATATGTTAAATGGGCCTTAATGGTCATTCATATAACTCTTGAAGAAGAGCATTTTGTTTTATCTCTCTTGAGAATACAGAAACACTTTTTTTTTTTTGAGAATACAGAAACACTTTTAAATTCATATTTCTTGTTATTTATGAGAGAGCTACCCTATGCCAATCTCTGTATTTAGATTAGGGTCAGTCCTCAAAATTTTAGATAGTTATTAAGATAATCAAACAGATGTGAAAACTGAAGACAACAGAGTCTAGGTGATTTGCCAAAGCCAGCTTTTTACAGAGCAGTGGAATCAGAATTGGAACCAGTTATTATGCAAGAGTTTTATTTGTTTATTTGTTTCACTGTATATAACAGATTTCCTGTGAATGAGAAAATTAAAGATATAGCACTTTTGCAGTTTGTGTGTGTGTGTGTGTGTGTGTGTGTGTAGTTTTGATCTGGTGATGTTTCCCTTTTCTATTTTCCATATTATTTAAAATGTCAATAATCTGACAAGTGAATGAATAGTATTTTGTTAGTTGAAGGGGGTTTAATACATGTTAAGAATTTTTCAAATTAACACCCATTAGTTGGAGCATAGGGTGCTAGATAATAAGTCTCATTTTAAATCTGAAATTTGTTGCCTAGTACTTAACTTAGAGATATTATGAAGTTTAAATAGCTGATAAATATAAAGCGCTTGGTGCTGTCCTCGGCAGACAGCAACAAACAACAACAGTCTTGCAAAATGCCATTTTACAAAGCAGTGGGTACACTCTATGTTATAACTTGGATATCAGGACATCCTAGAATGGAGTTTTCTCTGGATGGAAAGATAAAGGGAGTATGTGAAGCATAGAGCAGTGGCTATGTTAATTTTACCTTGGTTTTGCTATAGGTGTGTAATGGTCTAAACAATGTCTTGCCAACCCAGAAGCCAAAAGTTCAAGGCATATAATTTTCTGAATCTTTTAGTATTTGGTAGTTAAAGAATATGATAGAAGGGACAGCTTAATGAAGCCTGCTGCAGCACATTTACCCTATAATTAGGGTGAATCTGGCAGATTGATCACCTATATACGACTTTTTGAAAAGTTGATCAGATCACAATTTCGCAAGAAACTCTTTCGCGTTAAATTTTTTCAGAATTGTTCAGAATTGGACATGGCTTAGCAACTGAACAACAGCAGCAGTCAAACTCATATCTAAATTACTTTCCATTTGTTTTATATGTGTATTTCTTTTAATGCAAACCATAAATTCTATAGAAAGTAGTTTTCAGTTTGACTCAATAAGTCACATAAACTTTATAAAATCATTCAACATTTATTGACTGCCTGAAGAGTATCTTGTAGCCAACTTTAAATAAGTATACTGTCATTTTATTTATGCCATGGAACTGGAATAATCAGAGATTTATCAAGGGATGATATAAATGTTTTAATAACTGAAAATTTTCTCAATAATTAAAAAGGACTAGAAAAAATTTTTTTAGAAAGCAACTTGAAATACTTCTTGATCATTTGGTAAATAATGTGCCAGTTGAAATAATTTTTAAGCTTTCAGAGATAATAAAGAATTAGGCCTTCCTCTAAATTAATAAAATATAATAGAAACATCATCTGTTTGTAGCACATAATTAAACTATAATCCAAAGGCCTACGTAATAAAAGTCTGTTCAAGCAAATGCAGTCTTTTTTTTAAATAATCATTAAATTGTGGCTTTGGAACAAGCAACACATAAATCCATGTCTGATTTTCTAGAATTAGTCTGCCAAAGTTTAGTTTTTCTTTCCAAAATACAGTCTCCGGACATATTATAAGATAGTTCCGGTGGAAGCTGTGTGACTAAGTTAATAAGTTAAGGTTCTCGATAATTCTGAATATATTTTAAAAGAAATAAGTAGTGAAAGTGTCTAGAGAATAAAAAAGGGACAAAAAAGATGAAAGTTTCACTATTTTGTTAAATGAAATAAACAAGTTTTGTCTCAGAATCTTTCTATGAAAGGGCTAGAGATAGATGATTTATACAATTTTCACAATGATTTTCTAAACAATTAGACCATTATAACCTCCATTATTATTTTTTTTTTTTGCAAAGTGTTCTGTGCTAGAGTAGGTGTAAGTTTTCCCATTTGTTTATAAATTTGGAGAGTTCAGTTAAGCGGTCTATTATTGATTGTTCCTTTGTAACATATACAGGGTACCTGAAAAGTTTAGAAAAGCTTTCTCCTATAGTGCCTGTTAAAGATATTTGTGAATGCCAGCCTTGGTGACGGTGTGGTGGGTGTGAGTGGGCTGTATGCTTTGTGTAAGGCTAGGATTAAAGTGATGCCCTGTGTCAAACAATTTTACTTTGATTTCCTCATTATCTGTTTGATACAGAATTTAATGTATTAATTAAATTTTATACCAAGTATTTTGTTTTGTTCTAATCTTCCAGTAGGCTTATCCATCCAGGAAATATCTACTGCATATTTCATACGTTTGATGTGAACTAATTATAAGTAAGGTAAAATATTGTCTACATCTTTCCTTGGTGGTAATAAGAGAACCTGCTGTATTTATAAACAATGTATTCTTCTATAATACATAACAAAATCATTGCCATCCTTGAAAACAAGACACAAATCATATTAATCTATACAAGAGGAAGTCTTCCAGATAAATTTGTGGATCTTATAAGAACCATTAGAAACAATAAAGAACAATAGAAACTTGCAATTATTTCCATTCAGTTGAATGATGTAAGGAATGCACTCATCTTCTCCTGCTAGAACTCCAAAATTACAACTTGCTGCTGAACAACTGTTGACAGGAGAATGTTGGATCACCCCCCAAAAAGATACTCCATTTCTAAGAGCAAATGAGAAACCCCAGCAAGATGGTAGGAGGAGTGGAATTGTGTTTAGAATCAAACCCCATACCCACCAGAGATGCTTGGAGGGTTCAGCAAACCTTGTGTGCACCAGGACCCAGAGACTCCACAGAGACTGAGCAAAACTATGGTGCAGGGTCTCCTTTGGAGGTATGGGTCAGCAGTGGAATGCCACAGGGGCAGGAACTCTGGGTGCGGCAGACCTGCATATGGCATAAGCCCTCTTGGAAAAGGTCGCCATTAATCCCACCATAGAGCCACAAGAACTTACACAGGGTTGGGGAAACAGACTCTTGGAAGTGCAAACAAAACCTTGTTTACACCAAAACCCAAGAGAAAAGAGCAGTTTCTCCACAACAGACTGACCCAGACTTGCCTGCGAGTGTCCAGGAGTCTCTGGTGGAAGCATGGGTAGATGGTGGCCTGCTGAAGTGTCCGAGGCACTGAGTGCAGCAGTGCATGCATGGGACCTTTTGAAGGACATTATCTTCATTGGCCTCAGGTCAAACAACAGGGAGGGAACACAACCCTGTCCACCAAGAGAAAATTGGATTAAACATTTACTGAGCATTGCCCTGCCCATCAGAACAAGACCCAGTTTCCCCCTCAAACAATCTCTCCCATCAGGAAGCTTCCATAAGCATCTTATCCTTTTCCATCAGAGGGAGATGCCACAATCACAGAAAACTAACCAAATGGATCACATGGACCACAGCCTTGTTTAACTCAATGAAACAACAAGACATGGCATATAGAGCCACCCAAGACAGATGAGTCACGGTGGAGAATACTGGCAAAATATGGTCCACTGGAGAAGGGAATGGCAAACCACTTCAGTATTGTTGCCTTGAGAACCCCATGAACAGTATGAAAAGGTAAAATGATAGGATACTGAAAGAGGAACTCCTCAGGTCGAGAGGTGCCCAATATGTTACTGGAGATCAAGGGAGAAATAACTCCAGAAAGAATGAAGAGATGGAGCCAAAGCAAAAACACCCAGCTGTGGATGTGACTGATGATGGAAGTAAAGTCCGATGCTATGAAGAGCAATATTGCATAGGAACCTGGAATGTCAGGTCCATGAATCAAGGCAAACGGAAGTGATCAAACAGGAGATGGCAAGAGTAAACATCAACATTTTAGGAATCAGTGAACTAAAATGGACTGGAATGTGTGAATTCAATTCAGATGACTGTTCTATCTACTACTGTGGGCAAGAATCCCTCAGAAGAAATGGAGTAGCCATCATAGTCAACAAAAGAGTCTGAAATGCAGTACTTGGATGCAATCTCAAAAACAACAGAATGATCTCTGTTCATTTCCAAGGCAAACCATTCAATATCACAGTAATCCAAGTCTGTGGATTGCCCCGACCAGTAATGCTGAAGAGGCTGAATTTGAATGGTACTATGAAGACCTACAAGACCTTCTAGAACTCAGACCTCAAAAAGATGTCTTTTTCATTATAGGAGATTGGAATACAAAAGTGGGAAATCAAGAGCTACCTGGAGTAATAGGCAAATTTGGCCTTGGAGTACAAAACAAAGCAGGGCAAAGGCTAACAGTTTTGCCAAGAGAACAAACTGGTCACAGCAAACACCCTCTTCCAACAACGCAAGAGAAGACTCTACACATGGACATCACCAGATGGTCAACACTGAAATCAGATTGATTATATTCATTGCAGCCAAATGTGGAGAAGTTCTATACAGGCATCAAAAACAAGACTGGAAGCTGACTGTGGCCCAGACCATGAACTCCTTATTGCCAAATTCAGGCTTAAGTTGAAGAAAGTAGGGAAAACCATTAGACCTAAATCAGATATGACCTAAATCATTTTCGTTACGACTATACAGTGAAAGTAACAAATAGATGCAAGGGATAAGATCTGATAGACAGAGTGTCTGAAAAACTAAGAACAGAAGTTTGTGACATTGTACAGGAGGCAGATCCCAAGACCACCCCAAGAAAAAGAAATGCTAAAAGGCAAAATGGTTCTCTGAGGAGGCCTTACAAACAGCTATGAAAAGAAGAGAAGCAAAAGGCAAAGTCGAAAAAGAAAGTGATACCCATTTAAATGCAGAGTTCCAAAGAAGAACAGGAGAGATAAGAAGGCCTCCTCAGTGATCAGTGCAAAGAAATAGAGGAAAACAAGAGAATGGGAAAGACTAGAGATCTCTTCAACAAAATTAGACATACCAAGGGAATATTCATGCAAAGATGAGCACAATAAAGGACATGAGTGGTATGGACCTAACAGAAGCAGAAGATGTTAAAGAAGAGGTGGCAAGAATATACAGAAGAACTTTCCAAAAAGATCTTCATGACCCAGATAACCACAATGATGTGATCACTCACCTAGAGCCAGACATCCTGGAATGAAGTCAAGTGGGCCTTAGGAATTGTCACTACTAACAAAGCTAGTGGTTCAGTTCAGTTCAGTCGCTCAGTCATGTCCGACTATTTGCGACCCCATGAATTGCAGCATGCCAGGCCTCCCTGTCCATCCCCAACTCCCGGAGTTCACTCAGACTCACGTCCATTGAGTCCATGATGCCATTAAGCCATCTCATCCTCGGTCGTCCCCTTCTTCTCCTGCCCCCAATCCCTCCCAGCATCAGGGTCTTTTCCAATGAGTCAACTCTTCGCATGAGGTGGCCAAAGTACTGGAGCTTCAGCTTCAGCATCATTCCTTCCAAAGAAATCCCAGGGTTGATCTCCTTCAGAATGGACTGGTTGGATCTCCTTGCAGTCCAAGGGTCTTCTCCAATACCACAGTTCAAAAGCATCAATTGTTCTGCGCTCAGCCTTCTTCACAGTCCAGCTCTCACATCCATACATGACCACAGGAAAAACCATAGCCTTGACTAGTCGGACCTTAGTCAGCAAAATAATGTCTCTGCTTTTGAATATACTATCTAGGTTGGTCATAACTTTTCTTCCAAGGAGTAAGCGCCTTTTAATTTCATGGCTGCAGTCACCATCTGCAGTGATTTTGGAGCCCAAAAAAACAAAGTCTGACACTGTTTCTACTGTTTCCCCATCTATTTCCCATGAAGTGATGGGGCCAGATGCCATGATCTTCGTTTTCTGAATGTTGAGCTTTAAGCCAACTTTTCCACTCTCCTCTTTCACTTTCAACAAGAGGCTTTTTAGCTCCTCCTCACTTTCTGCCATAAGGGTGGTGTCATCTGCATATCTGAGATTATTGATATTTCTCCCAGCAATCTTGATTCCAGCTTGTGTTTCTTCCAGTCCAGCATTTCTCATGATGTACTCTGCATATAAGTTAAATAAGCAGGGTGACAATATACAGCCTTGACGTACTCCTTTTCCTATTTGGAACCAGTCTGTTGTTCCATGTCCAGTTCTAACTGTTGCTTCCTGACCTGCATACAGATTTCTCAAGAGGCAGGTCAGGTGGTCTGGTATTCCCATCTCTTTCAGAATTTTCCACAGTTTATTGTGATCCACACAGTCAAAGGCTTTGACATAGTCAATCAAGCAGAAATAGATGTTTTTCTGGAACTCTCTTGCTTTTTCCATGATCCAGCGGATGTTGGCAATTTGATCTCTGGTTCCTCTGCCTTTTCTAAAACCAACTTGAACATCAGAGAGTTCACGGTTCACATATTGCTGAAGTCTGGCTTGGAGAATTTTGAGCATTACTTTACTAGCATGTGAGATGAGTGCAATTGTGCGGTAGTTTGAGCATTCTTTGGCATTGCCTTTCTTTGGAATTGGAATGAAAACTGATCTTATCCAGTCCTGTGGTCACTGCTGAGTTTTCCAATTTTCTGGCAAATTGAGTGCAGCACTTTCACAGGATTATCTTTCAGGATTTGAAACAGCTCAACTGGAATTCCATCACCTCCACAGGCTTTGTTCGTAGTGATGCTTTCTAAGGCCCACTTGACTTCACATTCCAAGATGTCTGGCTCTAGATTAGTCATCACATCATCATGATTATCTGGGTCATGAAGATCTTTTTGATGAAATTCCAGTTGAGCTACTTCAAATCCTAAAAGATGATGCTGTGAAAATGTTGCAGTCAATATGCTAGCAAATTGGAAAACTCAGGATTAGCCACAGGACTGGAAATGGTCAGTTTTCATTCCAATCCCAAAGAAAGGCAAAGCCAAAGAATGCTCAAACTCCCACACAATTGCACTCATCTCACACACTAGCAAAATACTGCTCAAAATTCTCCAAGCCAGGCTTCAGCAATACGAGAACTGTGAACTTCCAGATATTCAAGCTGGATTTAGAAAAGGCAGAGGCACCAGAGATCCAATTACCAACATCTGTTGGATCATCAAAAAAGCAAGAGAGTTCCAGAAAAACATCTACTTCTGTTTTATTGACTATGCCAAAGTCTTTGACTTGTGGATCAAAATAAACTGTGGGAAATTCTTCCATAGATGGGAGTACACATCACCTTACCTGCCTGCTGAGAAATCTGTATGCAGGTCAAGAAGAAACACTTAGAAACGGACATGGACCAACAGACTGGTTCCAGATCAGGAAAGGAATACATCAAGGCTGTATATTGTCACCCTGCTTATTTAAATTATATGCAGAGCACATCATGTAAAATGCTGGGCTAAATGAAGCACAAACTAGAATCAAGATTGCTGGGAGAAATATCAATAACCTAAGATATGCAGATAACATCACCATTACTGCAGAAAGTAAAGAAGAACTAAATAGCCTCTTGATGAAATGGAAAGAGGAGAGTGAAAAGTTGGCTTAAAGCTCAACATTCAGAAAACCAAGATCATGGCATCTGGGCCCATTACTTCACGGCAAGTAGATGGGGAAACAGTGGAAACAGTGAGAGACTTTCTTTTGGGGGGCTCCAAAATCACTTCAGATGGTGACTGGAGCCATGAAATTAAAAGACACTTGCTCCTTGGAATAAAGCTATGACCAAACTAGACAGCATATTCAAAAGCAGAGACATTATTTTGCCAACAAAGGTCCATCTATTCAAAGCTATGGTTTTTTCAGTATTCATGTATGGATATGAGAGTTGGTCTATAAAGAAAGCTGAGTCCCAAAGAATTGATGCTTTTGAACTGTGGTGTTGTAGAAGACTCTTGAGAGTATCTTGGACTGTAAGAAGATCCAACCAGTCCATCCGAAAGGAAATCAGGCCTGAATATTCATTGGAAGGACTGATGTTGAAGCTGAAACTCCAGTACTTTGGCCACCTGATGTGAAGAACTGACTCATTGGAAAGACCCTGGTGCTGAGAAAGACTGAAGTCAGGAGGAGAAGGGGCTGACAGATGATGAGATGGTTGAATGGCATCACCGACTATGGACATGATTTTGACTAAACTCTGCGAATTGATGATGGACAGAGAAGCCCGGCATGCTGCAGTCCCTGGGATCACAAAGAGTCGACACGACTGAGTGAGTGAACTGACCTGGACTGTATGATATAATAGAACAGTTTTCTTTTCTTTTTTTTTTTTACTGGAATATAACTGCTCTAAAATACTGTATTTGTTTCTCTTGTACAACTGTATGAATCAGCTCTGGGTATACTATATCCACTCCATCCTGAACCCGTCTCACCCATTCCACCCCTCTGTGTTATAACAGAGCCCTGAGCTGAGCTCCTTGCACTTTAAAGTAGCTTCCCACTAGCTATCTAATTTACACATGGTAGTGTTACTATGTCATTGCTACTCTCCTAGTTTGTCCCACCCTCCCTTTCGCCCCCTGTTTGGACATGTTTGTTCTCTCCATCTGTGTCTTTATTCCTGCCCTGCAAATAGGTTCATCTGTACCATTTTCCTACATATAACATATATGCATAAATATACAATGCTTGTTTTTCTGACTTCTCTCTGTGTGATAGACTCTAGGTCCACCCAGTCTCTACAACTAACCCAATTTCATTCCTCATTATGGCTGAGTAATATTTCATTGTCTGTATGTATGTGCCCTATCATTTTTATCCATTCATCTGTGTTTGGATATTTAGGTTGTTTCTGTGTCCTGGCTATTGTTAAACAGTGCTCCAGTGGACCCTGGGTACATGGGTCCTTTTGAATTATGTTTTTCTCAGGGTATATGCCCAGTAGGGGGGTCATGAGATAGAAATGATCTTAATAAAATATAAAAATAAATTCTGTTAGTGTACAGCTCTTCAACGTAAGACTTAGTAGCATAGCAAATAGTAAACACTTATAGTAATTATGCACTATGTAATAGCTTCTAGATACTATCACTGTTCATCTCAGAGCCAATTGTATATTATTAAAGGTACAGTAATTGCTAATATTGTAATTAGTATTTATTTCAAATATACTGAATTGTATATCAAAGTTATTATAATGTATTTTGCCTTATTAACTTTATATTTGTTCCAAGTACTGAAGTAGTATTATTAAGTAAAATTTCTTTCTGTTTAATGCTTAATCTTATGTTTTACTACTTTTTCAGAATGCAGTTGAGGAAGTATATTATTGATAGTATTCTTGAAATTGCTTTGCCCTCTCCAAACACTCCTCAGACTTTGACAGTATTACATTTAGGAAATAGAGAACACCTCTAATAAGACACTCTGTATAATGAGAGTTTTAAAATTAGGGGTTTGAATGCCTAGCCTGGATCTCTGGACAAACAATATACACAGTCAATGTCTAAAATTCAAACACTTCATGTATATTAACTGTAATCATGAATATATGCATATGTTGTGTTGGTCTGCTTTTTTTTTTTTAAATCAAGACTGTCTTTTTCCCTCTTATATCTCTCCAAGTTAATTTCACTTCTAAGAAAAAGTATACTAACAGGAGCTGAGCTCTATTATGATAATTGGTTTGGTTTTACTGCGTGGGCACTGTGAGCAGCTGGAGGCCCAGCATAAGAGCTTCTGTGGATGATGCCAAACTACATCGTACAGCTTTGAGCGCATGCATATTTTTCCACCCTCTTTCTTTCATGATAACATGATCTAAATGTAAGCCAAAAATGACATAAATGAAATTCACAATTAAAAGAAGAATTACAGAGTCCAGAATGAGGTTTAAATAATCAGAATTCTGATTCAATTAAGATAACATATCATTGCTCAAAGCTTTGGCATTATTCTGTATATAGATATTGATTCACAAATAAGAGGACAATTTGGATAGTGTAATCATCTGAAACTGTGCTAATTGTAAGAAAAGGGAAACCCATGAATTCATCTGTCATGGGAAAGTTAGCAAGGTCATGATGAGAATGTATTACAGGGAAAGAACTCTGAAATTTAAACTGACATTTCTCAATCTGTACTCTGTGGGGAAAATATTTACTTAATAAAAGGATGGAGTGTAAATTTATAAAATATATAAGGAAAAAGAATTAGAAGAAGATCCAGGACCTTGAACTAGACAAAGAATTTCTGAACACACACAAAAAGGTTATGTAATAAGTACGTGTGTGTGTGTGTGGTGTGTGTGTGTGTGTGTGTGTGTGAGTCTCAGCTGTGTCCAATTCTTTGCAATACCATGAACTGTACCCCCAGTAGGCTTCTCTGTCCATGGGATTTTCCAGGCAAGAATGCTAGAGTGAGTTGCCATTTCCTTCTCCAGGGCAACTTCCCAACCCAGGGATCAACCCAGATCTCCTGCATTGCTGAAAGATTCTTTACTGTCCGAGCGACCACAGAAGCTCCTTTTTGTATGTTTAGGCTTTATTCGAAGTAAGAAACTGATCATTTAAGAATGCCACATACTGAATAAGAAATAAGATACCTGTGGAGGGAAGATACTTACAATAAATACATTTTGACAGTTTCTTTTTGTTTGTTTTATTCTGTGAAAAATCTTTTAAGTTTAATTAGGTTCCATTTGTTTATTTTTGCTTTTTTTTTTTTTTTTTGGCCTTTGAAGACAGATCCAAAAAGAAACTATGTGAAAGAGTTTTCTGCCTATGTTCACTTCTAGAAATTTTAGTGTTTGAGGTTTTATATTTAGGTATTTAATCAATTCTTAGTTTATTTTTGTATGCGGTGTGAAATAATTTTCTAATCTCCTTGTTTTACACGTAGCTTTCCAGTTTTCCCCGCTTCATTTATTGAAGAAATTATGTTTTCTCCATTGTATATTCTTGCCTTCTTTGTCACAAATAGACAGTGAACACATGGTTTTATTTCTGGGCTGTCCTTTTTCATTGATCTGTAGGTCTTATTTGTGTCAGTAATATGCGATTTTGATTACTGTAGCTTTGTAGTATAGTCTGAAGTCAAGGAGTATGATGGCTTCAATAACTTTTCTCAAGATTGCTTTGGCAATTGCTTTTGTGGTGTCATAAAATTTTAGGATTATTTGTTGTAGTTCTGTGGAAACTGTCATGAGTACTGATAGGGGATACATTAAATCTATATATTGCTTTGGGTATATGAACATTATAGCAACAGTAATTCTTGTTACAATAATAATTCTTAAAGTCAAGCAACACATCACTCCATTTCTTGTATCATTTTCAAATTCCTCCATCATCCTTTTGTAGTTTTCAAGGTATAGGTCCTAATTGCTAGGTACTTTATTCCTTGATGAAATGGTTTCCTTGATTTCCATTTCTGTTACTTCATTATTAATATGTGGAAAAACAACAGATTTCTGTATTCTAATCTTGTACACTGCCACTTTACTGAATTCATTTATTCTAATTCTTTTTGGTGCACTCTTTAGGATTTTCCATATATAGTATCAGGTCACCTGCAAATACTGATAGGGTTATTTTTTTTCCTTCAAATTTGAGTACTTTTTTGTTTCTTTTCCTTGTCTGAGTTTTGTGGCTAGAATCTCCAATGATATGTTAAATACAAGTGTATACATATTTGTCGTATTCCTGATTTTAGAGGAAAGACTTTCAGCTTTTCACCATTGAGTATGTTGTTAACTGTGGGCTTATAATAAAAAAGGCCTTTATTGTGTTGATATGTTTCATCTTTACCAACTTTGATGACAGTTTTTGTCGTGAATGAATGCTAAATTTTGTCAAATGCTTTTCCTGCATTTATTGAGATGATCATGTAATTATTATTTCTCCTCTTGTTAATGTGTATCTCATCAGTGTATTTAAGAATATTGAATCATTATTGCATCCCTGAAATAAACTAGATCATGGTGTATGATTCTTTATATATATTTTTGAATTTGATTTGTTAATATTTTGTTGAGGATATTTGCATTTATTTTCATTAGAGATAATGACAAAAAATTTTTTGTAGTGTCTGTCTGGTTTGGGTGTCAGGGTAATGGTGGTATTATAGAATAAATTTGGGAATGTTTCCTTCTCATCAATTTTGTTGAATGGCTTCAGGATAGATATTTGCTCTACATATGTTTGGTAGAATTTGATACCAAATTTGATAGAATTTGATACCATCTGGTCATAGACTTTTGTTTTATAGGAGAATATTTATTATAAATTCAATTTCAGTACTAGTGATTGGTCTGTTCAGAGTGCCTATTTCTGCCTGATACAATTTGAAAGATTGTATTATGTTTTTCCAGACATTTGCCCATTTCTTCTAGGTTGTTCATTCATTAGTATTTGACTGTTCTTAGTGTTCCCTTATGATTTGTTATATCACTGTGATATCAGTTGTACATATACAATGGCTTAAAACTCATTGGTTAAAAAAAAGAAAGAAGAATGAAATTTTGTAATTTGCAAAATGTTGATGGACCTGGAAAGCATTATGCTTAGGGAAATATGTCAGACAAGGCAAACACTCTGTTATCACTTATGTTGTTGTTATTGCTAAGTCGTGTCTGACTTTTGCAACTGCGTGGACTATAGCCTGCCAGGCTCCTCTGTCCATGGAATTTCCCAGGCAAGAATACTAGAGTGGGTCACATTTCCTCCTCCAGTTATCACTTATACATGGAATCTAAAAAACAAAACCAGTCAATGTATATTACAAAATAGAAACATACTTACAGATATAGAGAACAAACCAGTGGCTGCTGGGATATTGAGAGATACAAACTACCATGTGCAAACAAAATAAGTAACAAAGGTATGTTGTACAGCACAGGGAAATACATCTTTTTTGTTGTTGTTAAAACTTTAAGTGCGATATTATGCTGCACACCTGGAACTAATACAGTAAATTATACTTCAACAAACGGAGAAGGCAATGGCATCCCACCCCAGTACTCTCGCCTGGAAAATCCCATGGACAGAGGAGCCTGGTGGGCTGCAGTCCATGAGGTTGCTAATAGTTGGACACGACTGAGCGACTTCACTTTGACTTTTCACTTTCATGCATTGGAGAAGGAAATGGCAACCCACTCCAGTGTTCTTGCCTGGAGAATCCCAGGGATGGGGGAGCCTGGTGGGCTGCTGTCTCTGGAGTCGCACAGAGTCAGACACGACTGAAGTAACTCAGCAGCAGCAGCATACTTCAACAAAAAGTATGAATCAATGTAATCTTATGTAAAATAAAACGTTAAGGCAATAAATCGAGAAGAAAATGAGCAAAAGATATAGACATTTATTTTGCTAGGTATATATACAGATGGCAAGTAAGCACAAGATAATGTTCAACAGTATTAGTCATGGGAAAATGCAAATTAAAACCACGAGATACCATGACACTCCTATCAGAATGGACAAAATAAGAAATAATGAAAGTATCAAGTGTTACAAAGGATATGAAGAGATGAGTCACCCATACACTAGTGACAGTGTTAAATTATATAGCCACTCTGGAAATTATTTTGGCATTTTATGAAAAAACAAAAGATACACTAACACAAGGTCCAGAAATCAGACTCTTGTTCAGTGATGCTGGAGAAATGAAAACTTATGTTCACATAAAAACATGTACGTGAATGCTCAGAGCACCTCTATTCATAATAATTGAACACTGAAAATAACCCAAATATCCTTCAATGGGTGAATTTTTAGACGTTATTATATATCCATGCTATAGAATACTGCTTAGCATTATAAAGAAGTAAACTACTGAGAAACCTAGTGACTTGGATGGTTCTCACGATATTATACTGAGTCTTAAAAGTTACTTACTATGCAATTATATGTGTGACTTTCTTTAAGTGACAAAATTATGGAGCTAGAAAAGGGATTAGTGGTTCCCAGGGCATAGGAATGAGAGTAGAAAGTAAGAACATGGGAGAGAATGCTATAGGAAAGGATAGTTATCAAAGGGGTATCAAAGCATGAGTATCCTTATGATTTTGAAACTGTTCTTAGAACTGTATTTTGGCTAAAGCTATGGTTACATGGATACACCTATATGATAAGATTACAGAGAATTAAATACATACATATAAACATAAACACACACATACAGGCATGACTGTATGTAAAAGGTGAATGCAAATAAGTTTGGTGAGTGGTGTCATTGTTAATTTCCCAGTTGTTATATTGTGCTTTGGTTATGTAGAGCGTCACCATTTGGAAAAACGAAGTGAAAGGTATAGCTAACCTCTCTAAGCTATTTCTTACAACTGCATGTTAATTTACATTATCTCAAAATAAAAGTTTAATTAAAAAAGTTTTATTTAATCCAACAGAAAAAGAGTGCATACCATGAATTCTTATACTCAAAAACTGGCAGAATGTTCTGTGGTGTTACATGTAAGGATAGTGGGGAAGGTCATGAATTAAATGATTTTATAAGAAGGTGATTATATATGATTATATAAAAATAATGTATGTTATTATGTTTTGTTTCTTGACCTGATTCTATTTGTATTTCCATATTGCAAAAATTAATTGAATGATACACTTGACTTATGCATTCTTCTGCCCTTTTTTTTTTAATTTTTTTCAATTTTTAAGAAAGTTTACTTATAAAGGACTGTTTAGGCATGATATGCTTGAGGAAAAAGTGAACTTGACCATCCCATTTTTTTAACCACTTAATTAAGGTATGATTAATATAAAAGTATCTACACACACATTTCTACAAATATTAAGATCACAGACTATTTGAAAAAAAAAAATATATATATATATATATATCGGAGAAGGCGACGGCATCCCACTCCAGTACTCTTGCCTGGAAAATCCCATGGATGAAAAAGCCTGGTAGGCTATAGTCCATGGGATCCCGAAGAGTAAGACAGGACCGAGCGACCTCACTTTCACTTTTCATTTTCATGCATTGGAGAAGGAAATGGCAACCCATTCCAGTGTTCTTGCCTAGAGAATCTCAGGGATGGCAGAGCCTGGTGGGCTGTTGTCTATGGGGTCGCACAGAGTTGGACACGACTGAGGCAACTTAGCAGCAGAAGCAGCAACATATGTATATATGTGTGTGTTTATATATGTATGTGTGTATAGATATTTACATATAACTTTATATATACGTATATGTACATAAATCTGTTATATATTTGAGAAATTCTGAATTAGTGGATCAAAAAGTCTGTATATGTACAAGTCACTGATAAATACTTGACATCTTAAATCCTTGGAGTTCTGAGAAACAAGACAAATTGATCAAGCTTTAGGAAAGAAGAATGTCTTAATTATGTAATTACCTATCTTTAAGAAAGTGAGATTTATAATCAAATCATTAATTTAACTACTAACATTAACCTTCATACAATAACTTAGAAGGAAATTTGTTACTGATTAACATATCATTTGGAGATATTCAGTAGATGTCATTTATTCACTTTATATCTATTTTCTAAGTAGGTGGGAAATTATAGAATATGGAGTGGGGTAAAGAGTTCTAAGACAAATAACAAAAAATATGTCTAAAAAATCAAAGTGCTTTCATTCAGCATAGAAATATCAGTTATGAGTAAACTAGTAAATGGAAATTTCAGATACTTTATTTTGTTACATTTGAACATAAAATGTTTTTGGGAAAAATAAGTGAAAACATAACTACCAAGCAGGAAAATTTAACACACTCTCTCTCTCTCTCTTTCTCTCTGTACATGTATAAGTGTGTATATATATATTTCCTAATTGTGTTTCAAGCCCTAGATCCCAAGCCTTTAATTCTAATTAATGTACTTGCCAAGAGGCACTGATTATTAGGGGCTTCCCATTTGGTTCAGCAGTAAAGAATTCACCTGCCAATGAAGGAAACACGGGTTTGATCTCTGGGTCAGGAAGATCCCCTGGAGAAGGAAATGGCAACCCACTCCAGTATTCTTGCTTTGGAAATCCATGAACAGAGGAGGCTGGTGGTTACAGTTCATGGGGACAGAACTTCGTGATTAGATGACAACAACTCATTATTAGGGAACAATCGTGGATGTAGAGTGCTCTAGAGAAGAATCTGGTGCGGCTGAGTTGAATATTCTTAGATAAAAATGAAATCTAAATATTCACACAAAGATGCATTCTTTTCTAAGTTTACTGGCTAGCCTATAAAGTTGTTGAGTTTTAACTTGTTTTCTTCTTTAAAGTTCTATGAATACTGCTGTTTGAGGTGATTAATTTTTCTGGCATATTTGCATTTCTCCAAGCAGAATTTCATTTTATTATATTTATTACTGTATTTGTAACTTCTCTAGGTCAATTTATTTCTCTGTTTATTCTATTCTTTTGTACACCTGCCAATTTATTATCATTCATGCATCCTCTAATTTGCCCTTTGCTTGCCTTTCAAGATCATTAGTTTAATACTAAAGAAGATTACCACTCACACTAGCCCTTAAAACTTCCTTGATGTTCTCCACATCCCATTCAATGATACATGTCATTACCCTTTCTTTATGAATTTTGGGCCTGTTTTCAATCTGTAAAATCATTCTCCAAACCCATTGAAGATAACTTTGCAAATATTATTATATGTATGGCATGATGTCAAATATTTCATAAACATATAAGATTGACATAGGATAATACACACAGTACCTTAAATATCTGATTTATTTTATCAGGAAATATCTGTGTGCATGTGTGTGTGTGTTGTATGTGTGTATATATAGAGAGAGTCATCTATATTTTTAAGCTCCTGATCATTACACAGACATTTCGAAACATCAGAAGCATCACACAGATGCAATTAGTTCTTTATAAATTTAGCCAGTGTTACCATTATCTAGCTAGCTAGCTATTGCCCTGGAAAACAAACCTACACACAGGCACAAACACTTACTTTGAGGTTTTGTGTTCAGTGTCTCACTTGATATGTCAAAATAGTCTGATTTCCTCTTATACTCAGAAATATACCTTCAATCAAAAAGTATGCAGTTGAGTCCATTACTGACAGTTTTTTAGATCTATCAGAATTGTAGTGGTATTTAGTAGGCAGTATATTTGCTAATTCCTTTAGTTTATTTAAAATTTTAAAATTTTAATTTTTTAAAGTACTTATAATATTTTGTTAATAGCTTCTACCATAATACTCAACTTCCCATAAAACAAGTGGTTTGCACAGTAATTGTTACCTCTTGGTTTAGTAAATAAACTTTCCATATAATCACAAGTCTGCACAAGTCAAGTTGGGGAATAATCTAAGTTTTTATCCATTTGCCAAATATTTTATTTAACATCTTTTACTTCTTCATGCACTCTTCTGGAGTCTGAAGATGTAATATAAAACAGTATTTAAAATCCCAATTTTGAAGACATGATTGTCTGACAAGTATTTCTAAGAGAGAGCAAATGGGAATTGCATAAACATGTTTCACAACGTGTACTATGCTAGTCTTGTTTTCATAGGACACTTTGGTTGATTTGGTCATGTTCAGTAATGGTACATCATAAATTCTTTATTAAAATATTGCAGGTAGCAGAATTATGAGAAACAAGTTGGGTATTTTCACTTAAATGGAAATAATCTATTTTATCACTTGAATTTTCATGTTACTTTTATTTTAATTCATTGTTTAAGGCATATATTATTTGGTATTTTTTTGCCCAAGAGTGGTAATTTGGCTCTATTTTCCTTTTACTGTTAGAAGCTTTGTACTGTAAGTTTTACTGTTAGAAGCTTTTTTTTTACCAAAAGTGAAAACTTCATAGCATATATAATCATTCTCCATTGGAATATAAAATTCACATTTTCAGGGAATTACACTTTCACATTTTTCATTGGCTGAACTTTTTTGGTTGGTAAAAATATAATTATTCATTAGTTAGCATTCAGTTATCTTCATTATGAATATTTAAATACATAACAATTTCCATTCTACTGTCATACTTACACCTCCACATTTTCTATTTTCTTATACTCTCATAAGTTATACAGGAGGTTGAATGGATTTCAAGTCATTCATTTTTACTACTTCTGGTCGATTCTGGGAAATATTTTGAAGATTTGACATTTTTGCCAAAATCAAATTTTGGTATAACTTCTAAGTAGCCTCTATTTATCATAATTTCTATTAAAATAGAAAGTATTTCAAGGAAAAAGTAGGTTTACTTATTGACTTGGGGCCAACTCTTCCTTTAGACATCATGGCTAGGCTGCTCATTACTTATGGGAACTCTCAAAAATGCTTATGGGAACTCTCAAAAATGCTTTAATTTAGTTTAAAATTAGAAGAAAATATCAAAATTTTAGGTCAAATGGTATTTTAATATATAATGATAATATATTAATCTTTATATCCATATAGTTATAAAACATAATTTTGAATTTTTTAATATTTGTTTGAATGGAAAAAAGGGGCAAAGAAGCAAAAATGCCAACATCCCACAGAAGTCATAATGAAGTTGATTGACCCTGTTTCTCTTTATTGACACATGGAATGCTGTGAGATTATTGATGAATATAATCGGTGACTATACACAGAAGATTTTACTCTATACACATCACTCAAACTATAGTATTTTGTGTGTATTTGCTGAGTGAAAGCCATTTCCAAGCATTTTATACATTTTCTAATCCCCACCATTGTCATATTAAAGAATTGCTTATAAGGGAAATACAATTGAATGAACAAGTTGATTCTTGTGTAGTGGAGAAGAACAAGTGAACCCTAAGCCATTCAGGGTTAGTATTAGATAAATGATACTAATAATAAATAAATAAATATACACAGAGTTAATGGGGAAAAAATTTGACCAAATGTAGAGAATAAAAAATTTTATTCTCGCCATGTATCTATGAAAGTTCTCTGAATTTTTATAAAATCTTGCCTTCAATGATCTTCTCTATATTTGTATATAATTAAATGATGAAGTATTTCTAAACTAATGCAGAAGTGAATAGTAAGATTTAGGTTAATTTTTGAGGTTATGTTAGAAAAGGAAAAAATCATAAAGAAAACTGCTAAATTAATTAGTCCATAGTTCTGTAAGTTAAATCACTGCCTCAGTCTATATGGTTGTAGTTCTTGATGTTCATAAGTACTAAAAGTATTCTCATTAATTAATAATATGATCTCTTTCTACCCTTAATTCAATGATTTCCTGCAGATTGAGTTTTAAAAGAATACAGATATACAAAATATAATTAAATTATCTAATTGAAATACATTCAATTAATTATACTGAAGAAGGTATAAACATTTTACCATTATAAACATGTAGCTTTTTAATTTTCTTAATGTAGGAAGAAAAACTATAACAAAAATTAAACTGTGTGTTTTATTTTTGGTACATTTATTGACTGAACATCAGAAGAAAGTATATGACTGTCCTGGGAGGTGGTATTATTTCATTCAAACTTTGTGATTTAGGGGTGGGGACAGGCTGATGAGATCCACATTCTTTAATATGATCCCATAAACTCTTATTTTAATGTCTTAAAGATATTCAGTGTTAAGAGAAATACAGTGCAAAAGAAATGGAGAGTTTTAAGGGACCCAGTTAATTTCATCAGTCCTGGCATATCAACATGGGTAATTTAATTTCTACCTTATACTACAGTAAGCAGATACTGTGGCTGAGCTTGTTGTTCAGTCACTAAATTGTGTCTGACTCTTTGTGACCTCATAAACTGCAGCATGCCAGGCTTCTCTGTCCTTCACTATCTCCCTTAGTTTGCTCAAACTCATGTCCATTGAGTCAGTGATGCCATCCAACCATCTCATCCTCTGTAGCCCCCTTCTCCTCTTGCCCTCAATCTTTCCTAGCATCAGGGTCTTTTCCAAAGAGTCAGTTTTTTGCATCAGGTGGCCAAGGTATTGGAGCTTCAGCTTTAACACATCTTTCCAATGATCATTCAGGGTGTATTTCCTTTAGGATTGACTGGTTTGTTCTCCTTGCTGTCCAAGGGACTCTCAGAAGTCTACTCCAGTACCACTGTTCAAAAGCATCAGTTAGAATAATTAACCCAATGTCTTTCTCTAATACTTGTTTGCCTGGCCTAATTCCAAGTGGATTTTGCCCAGGTCATCATAAGTGAGATTTGCCACAGGGTTTCTGAGAAAACCTTTTTTCCTGGATAAATAGAATAAGCTTAGGTTTACAGAAGCATTGTCTCTTAGCTACTGCTGCTGCTGCTGCTGCTGCTGCTGCTGCTAAGTTGTTTCACTAGTGTCCAACTCTGTGTGACCCCATAGACAGCAGCCCACCAGGCTCCCCCGTCCCTGAGATTCTCCAGCCAAGAACACTGGAGTGGGTTGCCATTTCCTTCTCCAATGCATGAAAGTGAAAAGTGAAAGTGAAGTCGCTCAGTCGTGTCTGACTCTTCGCAACCCCATGGACTGCAGCCCACCAGGCTCCTCCATCCATGGGATTTTCCAGGCAAGAGTACTGGAGTGGGGTGCCATTGCTTCTCCCTCTTAGCTACATTCCTTTGATATTCCCTTTTCCCTTTGGTATGGACATGATCCTTCGAGCAACGGCACATGTATTATTTCTGTGAGAGTGAAAAACTTGCATGCCTGGATGGTAGAACACAAAAGCAAAAACTGCTACACCCTTGACTTCATTGATGGGCTAGACTAAACCCACATAGAATCTACTTCCAGAGTTTCTATTACATAAGATAAATCAAAGTGTCCCTTAAGTCATCATTATTTGTGAGTTCATTTTTTGTATTATAAAGAATGAAATAGTTCCTGATATCTTAATAGTACAGCTTCTTTTTTACATTCCTTTATGGGAGTATCTTTGGGAAAATCTGTTTACTTCATTGGCACATTAAATTATTATAAAAATACTTGAGAATTTTATTGCAAAGATTCAGTAATAGTAGGATTTATCCAAGTTTTTATAGCTTAATATATGTATATTTACTTAACTCTCTGTTTATCTATTTAATTATGTAAGCATGCCATAATAATGGTGATGAGAGAATATCTCACTATGGATTTAATTTGCATTTTTCCAATTACTAGTGACATAAAATCTCCTTTCATATGTGTGTTGGCCATTTGTGGATTTTTTTCCCAGTGAATTGCCTTTCCTATTTTTGCTCCTTTATTTGCTTGTCATTTTTATTCTCATAAAATTCTTGATGTTCTTTATAGTTTGTAAACATTACAGTCAAATTTATCTTCTTCTGTGAAAGGACTTTGCTTTTTTATACTTCATCAAAAAACCTCTCCCTGCTAGAACATTATTAAGATTTTGTCCTCTATTATTTACATTGCTTTTACATTTAGCTAATTACTCCATATTGAATTAAAATGCATATATCCTGGGAAATAAGGATATATTTTTTATTTCACTATGTAGATAATTTATTGCTATTGCAAATGGGGCCATCTCCCCATTTACAGGTTTTAAGAATATGTAGAGATGAAATTGTGTTTTATGTATCTATAAATTTTGATTTATCTAGCCACTTTGTGAAATGTTTTATATTTGAACAAGACCCTCATATTTTCTAAGATACTCTTTGTATGGAAAAACCATATTTTTCCATTATTTCTTAAATTCTTATTTCTTATTCTCATGCTGCAGAGAAGGCAATGGCACCCCATTCCAGTACTCTTGCCTGGGAAATCCCATGGATGGAGGAGCCTGGTTGGGTGCAGTCCAGGGGGTCGCTACAAGACGGAAACGACTGAGCGACTTCACTTTCACTTTTCACTTCCATGCATTGGAGTAGGCAATGGCAACCCACTCCAGTATTCTTGCCTGGAGAATCCCAGGGATGGGGGAGCCTGGTGGGCTGCCGTCTATGGGGTCACACAGAGTTGGACACGACTGAAGCGACTTAGCAGTAGCAGCAGCATTCTCATACTGTTTGCCTGATTTGGACCTCCAAATCATCATTGAAAATAAGTGACTGTGATTTTGAAAAGTTGCTGTTAAGCATTTGGTTGCATTTCTTCCATTTCCAGGTAGGAGTTAATGTCACTTTCCTCTGAACTGGGATAGGATTTGTGACATGTTTGACCAAGAAAGTATGACCTAAGTGATACTATGTGGTTTTCTAGGTTACATCAGAAAAGACCTTCAGTGTAAGTTCTTATTCACTGGAACACTGGCTTCCTCCATCTGCTATGTAACAAGTTTTAGTACCATAAGGCTATGATGCTATCCACATGTAGTGGCCATGTGTAGGCATGTCAGGTGACAGGCCCAGGTGAGCTCAGCCTTGTTAATATATATGTGAACAAAGAAGCCACCACCAGATGATTCCAGTCTCCAGAAATTTGTGGGTTCTCAAGGAGTGCCATCAGAGAAGGCAATGGAATCCCACACTCCAATATTCTTGCTTGGAGAATCCCAGGGATGGGGGAGCCTGATGGGCTGCCATCTATGGGGTCGCACAGAGTCAGACACGACTGAAGCGACTTAGCAGCAGCAGCAGCAGCAGCAGCAAGGAGTCCCATGTATCACAGAACAGAGAGAGTCATCTCTCTGGGTACAGTTCACATTTCTAAGTCACAGATCCCATGTACATACAATTGTTGTTACTTTACATCACTAATTATTGATGGTGGTTTAGTATGTAACAATTGATAACTGGAACTGGAAAAATACACTTTTCTTATTCATGTCTTTAATGAAAGTATCTTGAAGATGTCAATGTTAAATACAATATTTGGAATGAATTTTGGTAGGGCTATTTGCTGGTCCCTTTTTCTTGACTTTTCCATCTTCTAGAAGTCTTCCACATTCCTTACCTTAAGGCTCCTTACTCATCTTCAAAGCCAGCATGATACATCTTTGAATCTCACACTCTGATGATCTTGTCTGTATTTCTCTGATAAAGAATCTTAAATTACCTTAGGCCTAAATGGATAATCCCCGCATGGCAAAACCCTAACAGAATGGCATTGCAGTCTCATTTACCATGTAAGGGAACATATTCACAAGTTTTGGGGCTTTGGACATGGACATCTTTGGTGCAGAGGAGCAATCATTCTGCCTAGTACACCATCCAATTTGCGATTGATACTAAAATTAACTTTGCCTTTGATTTCCCCAGTGATAGTCCCTAGCTATCCAATTAGATCTGCCCTAGTAGAAATCTTGAACAGAAGATAGCCTTAGGTTATCCCCAAATAATCCCCAAATCTCAGCACAGAAAAGCTTGTGCAAAAAAAATATAGTTAAGAATAGGAAGCAGGATACATTTTGCCTCTCATTTTCTGCTTATCTCCTCAGTGCTCCTGTTCATATTGTAGGACTAACCATGGCCACTTTGAAAAGAAGTTTAATGGTTTTTAGTAAATGGGTTTGAAAAAACTGGATATTTACATGTGAAAGGATAAAATTGAACTCCCATTTACACTACTCATGTAAATAACCAAGAATGGATTAAAGATTTAAACATAAGACCTGAAATCATAAATGCTTAGAAGAAAACAGAGAGAAAAAGTTCCTGATAATAGTCTTGGCAATGATTTTTTGGAATGACATCAAAAGTTTAATAAACAAGAAAAATAAACAAATGGGGCCACATAAAACTGAAAAGCTTCTGCGGAGCCAAAGAAGCTATCAACAGACTGTAGAGGCAACATAAGGAATGGGAGAAAATATCTGCAGACCGTTTATCATATAAGAGGTTAATATCTAAAATATATAAGAAACTTACACAATTCAATCAAAACAACAAAACAAAATTTTAATGAGAAGAAAACCTGAATAGATTTTTTTTTTCCCAAAGAAAGCATGTAGATAGTCAAAACATACATGGAAAGATCCTCAATTTCTCTGATGATGGGAGAGTCAAAACCACACCTCATACTTGTTGGAAAAGCTGTTTCCTAAAGGACAAGAAATATAGATGCTTTTGAGGATGTGGATTAAAGAGAATCCATATTTCCCTTCATGTATTAACAAGCAGGTCAATGGATTATAGTTTAATGGAATGTTCTTTAGAAACTTGGGAGAGCTGATATTCCTCTTTGAGACTGCTGTTACCAGCTGCTGTTTCTTGAACAAGGTTCATTCATCATCAGTCTCATTCTCAGGTTTAAGTGTGAGTCACCGTACTACAGTTTTCTGTGTGTGCCAGGTCATGTAACATGCTAATTCAGAACTTCTGTAGAGTTAATTTCAACAATGATTACTAGTTTATTTCATTGCTTGTATTACCTGAAGAAGCTGGTGTCTTGTCCTTTCAAAGATTAAATATTCTATTTAAATACAAACCACATTCATGGCCCATTTCCTAAATGTTATACACCATACTATGTGTAAACACAATTTGATTTCAAAAGCTATTAACCTAATTTTTAAAATTCCTGTATTAGGCCAGATATAAAATACCAGTGCAAAGTAGAAAGTGCTTTCCGATAGCTCATTTCTGTAAACAATATCATGACATTGGATATCACTCTTTTATGCTTATTGAAACCCGTTGCTGCTGTTTTTTTCCCTTGCTTTCATTCTGAGACCACACCTTGGTCCCAGATACTTGATGTCAGATAATGTTGTATGATTGTTGTTGTTTAGTCGTAAATCACGCCCAACTCTTTTGCAGTACAGGAGCTTAAACACAGTTCATACATAATACCTAGTTTCTGAATATTTTGTTTTTCTGTTTCCTCTCCAGTTATAGTACCATGGCCTCACCATCCATTTACCATCGCACTGAGTTTTGTCTTGTTGCTATAGAATGTGTTCATATTTTACCTATATTTGCTACATATTGAATCACTAATGTTAGCCATTGAATTAAATATCAAGAGATATTGGATGGTACAATTAGTAGTATATGTGACTATGAAATTGCAAAAATATGCAAAAACATTCCTCAAGTGGATATTTTGTGAAATGCCAAAGGCATAAGTATAAATTCTAATTTTGAGGATTTTTTTCACAGGAATCAAAGAACAAATTCCTCAAATGTTTTGCTTTCTTTTTACTTAACTATAAAGCTTTTATAATTTGTAAGTATCCTTCTATCAATAAGTTGTCCCCTAACCTGTAATGTTTTCTAAATCTCTTATAAAACATTTCAGATAAATAGATTTTTGTTTCTTCTCCTGAAGATTTTGATTATGTATGTCTGGTCTGGGATGTAGGAGTTCATATTTTTAATAAGCGTCCTCATTATTTCTGATTCACAGTCACATTTGGAAACACTAACTTAGATTCCCTCTTGATCTCTTGCTAATACTAAAGTCCAAAGTGAGCTTTCAGAAAGTGCTGGATTGCAGCCAATGCATAGGGAAATTCTTTTTTTTTTTTAAACAACTGCTGTCTATGACAGTATTCCGTATTTTTGATTTAAGATAGATCCTTATGCCAGTGTAAGGAAGGAAAACTTCAATTTGCTCTCTTTGGGAGCTTGTCTTAAATTCATGTCCATACAGGATCATTAAATTTCCATACAGAGGCAGAACACAGGAATGGCTATTCCTAATCAAGGCCATCATTTGTCACTCAGAGAGAAACTTTATATACTTAATTTTTGGACATGCATTGAACTGAAACATGTTACTAAAGCAACAGAAATGAAGGAAAGGAAAATCTTTAAGTTTCAAGTTGATCATGATAATATCTGTTGCTACAGTCCTAAATGAATCACAATATACCCATTTTAAAAATGGAAATTATCTTCTAATTTTTACCCCAAAGCTGAATTCATAAGCAGTTATTTACTAAGTAATGATATAAATTATGAGGCATTAGAGAATAACTGAAAACAAATAATAATGATAAAAGTAATAATATTAATAATTAATAATAACATTATTATGCTACATTTGACAGTAAGCTATCTGAAGAATTGTTAACATAAATGAGGATTATTGTATCTTTCATTGAGCTTATGTTACACACTGATGTATGATAATTAAATATAAGAGATGGATTGACTAATGTTTATTATCGGCTGCTTTCTCAATGACAGGATATAAATCCTTTAGAAGTAAAGGATCAGATCTAAAGCATATTTATTCCTGTGAGACATTTTGAGAAACATTATTTTTTATGAACATATTTCAGAGAAACATTGTCTAACAGATGTTAAGAGTAAAGTTGGCCTGGAGTCTTATGGTATCTGCAAATTAAAAGATTTTAGTGTAGAAGTCATAAGTATTTTTATTTTTTAATATATAAATGAACCACACTTTGTGTTTATCTTATCTTATGAAGTGTAAATGAAAGTAAAATATATGGCAATTTTGGTGCTAAGCTACCTAGTTTTTCCTAGGTAGTTGCTCAATTTAATGTTGTTGAGTTTCTAAGTTGTGTCCAACTCTTTGCGACCCCACTGATTGTAGCACGCCAGGCCTCCCTGTCCCTCACTATCTCCTGGAGTTTGCCCAAGTTCATGTCAATTGAGTCAGTGCTATCCAACCATCTCATCTTGTGCCACCCTCTTCTCCTTTTGCCATCAATCTTTCCCAGCATCGGAGTCTTTCACAATGAGTCAGTTGTTTGCATTGGGTAGCATCAATCCTTCAAATGAGTATTCAGGATTGATTTCCTTTAGAATTGACTGGTTTGATCCCCTAGCAGTCCAAGGGACTCTCAAGAGTTTTCTCCATCACCAAATTGAAAACCATCAATTCTTTGTGGTCTAACTCGCACATTTGTACATGACTATTGAAAAAATCATATCTTTGACTGTAAAGATCTTTATTGGCAAAGCGATGTCCATGCTTTTTAATATGCTGTCTAGGTTTATCACAACTTTCCTTCCAAAAATCAAGTGTCTTCTAATTTCATGGCTGCAGTCACTATCTGCAGTGGTTTAGAAGCCCAAGAAGAGAAAATCTGTCACCACTTCCTCTTTTCCACATTCTATTTGCCATGAAGTGATGACACCAGATGCCATGATCTTAGTTTTTTGAATGTTGAGTTTTAAGCTAGTTTTTTCACTTTTCTCTTTCACATTCATCAGGAGGCTCCTTAGTTTCTCTTCACTTTCTGCCAATCAAGGTGGCATCGTCTGCATATCTGAGGTTGTTGATATTTCTCCTGGCAGTCTTGATTCCAGCTGTAACTCATACAGCCTGGCCTTTCGCATGATGTACTCTGCATATAAGGTAAATAAACAGAGTAACAATATATGCTCTTGTCATACTGCTTTCCCAATTTTGAACCAGTCAGTTGTTCCATACAAGGTTATAACTGTTGCTTCTTGTCCCATATACACTTTCCTCAGGAAATAGACAAGATGGTCTGGTATTCCATCTCTTTGAGGATTTTCCACAGTTATGATTTACACAGATAAAGACTTCCACGTAGTCAATGAAGCAGAAGTAGATGTTAATGACCCAACAGATGTTGGCAATTTGATCTCTGGTTGCTCTGCCTTTTCCAAACCCTGTATATCTGGAAGTTCTCTATTCAAGTACTGCTGAAGCCTAGCTTGAAGGATTTTGAGCATAACCTTATTAGCACGGAAAATAAGTACAATTGTATCTCAGTGTGAACATTCTTTAGTACTCCCCTTCTTTGGGATTGGGATGAAACTGATCTTTTCCAGTCCTGTGGCCACTGCTAGGTTTTTCAAATTAACTGACATACCGAGTGCAGCATTTTAATTGTATCATCGTTTAGGATTTGAAAAGCTCAGCTGGGATTCTATCACCTCCACTAGCTTTGTTGGTAATAATCCTTCCTAAGGACTGGAAGAAACACAAGCTGGAATCAAGATTGGTAGGAGAAATATCAGTAACCTCAGATATGCAGACTTCCCTGGTGGCTCAGAGGTTAAAGCATCTGCCGCCAATGCGGGAGACCCGGGTTCGATCCCTGGGTCGGGAAGATCCCCTGGAGAAGGAAATGGCAACCCACTCCAGTATTCTTGCTTGGAGAATCTCATGGACTGAGGAGGCTGGTGGGCTGCAGTCCATGGGGTCACAAAGAGTCGGACACGACTGAGTGACTTTACTTACTTTACTCAGATATGCAGATGACACCACTCTTACTGCAGAAAGTGAAGAGGAACTAAGAAGCCTCTTGATGAAAGTAAAAGAGGAGAGTGCAAAAGTTGGCTTAAAGCTCAACATTCAGAAAACGAAGATCATGGCATCTGGTCCCATCACTTCATGGGAAATAGATGGGGAAACAGTAGAAACAGTGTCCATTCTGAAGGAGATCAGCCCTGGGATTTCTTTGGAAGGAATGATGCTGAAGCTGAAACTCCAGTACTTTGGCCACCTCATGTGAAGAGTTGACTCGTTGGAAAAGACTCTGATGCTGGGAGGGACTGGGGGCAGGAGGAGAAGGGGACGACAGAGGATGAGATGGCTGGATGGCATCACTGACTCAATGGATGTAAGTCTGAGTGAACTCCGGGAGTTGGTGATGGACAAGGAGGCCTGGCGTGCTGTGATTCATGAGGTCACAAAGAGCTGGACACGACTGAGCGACTGAACTGAACTGAAGGCCCACTTGCCTTCGCATTCCAGGATGTCTGGCTCTAGGTGAGTGATTACACCATGATGAAGATCTTTTTTGTACAGTTCTTCTGTGTATTCTTGCCTCCTATTCTTAATCTTTTCTGTTTCTGAAAGGTCTGTAGCATTTTTAAATGATCAATTTAATAATAAATATAATAGATGTTGATATATTTTAAACTATTTTGTTATAGTAATGCTTTTGCACAGAAATAACTAATACAACTCACGTGGTGCTTACTGTGTCAGACACTTTTCTAGGGGCCTTAATTTTTTTTACTCATTTTATCTCCCTAGCAGCCCTAGGATATTATTAACTCCATTTTGTAAATAAGAAAATGAAGGCAAATAGTGATTAAATAATCACTAGTCCAGCTTAAATAACTAATCCAGTTTCACTGAGGAAATGAGTGGACAAGATATGGTTCAGATCTAAGCATCTTGGCTCTTGAGTTCATGTTATTATCCTCTAAACCACATCCCTGCAGTGCCCTTGTGGAAACCTTAATGAACCCATGAGCCCAAACTAAAAATTTCCAAGTAGGATATATCATATGTTTCTTTGAAAACCTAATACATACTTTGCTTGTTAATGGAATGAAACTTAATGTTTGTAGGCCATCTCATCTGAATTCCACTGAGGTATTTTCTCACAAACACTGCCAAGACTTTTTATGCTTGTTGGCAAGCTCAATTAAACCAAGAAATTGGATTCTTTAGTTGGTTAGACAAGGGAGAGTAAAGATTGGTCACAGCCTGTCTACAATCTGTTTGTATGCAGTTAGAGAAGAATCCTCTGCCAGAAGACAATTAAGGCAGGGCACTGTAAATATTTTCGTAGACATTATGTAATCATTACTCCCCCTTAAGTATCTTATCCCATCATTTCATTCTCCTAGTTAGACTAAACAACGCTGATATTTCCCATTGTTAAAATTAGAGTAAAGGGAAACTTGTAGCATGTTCTAAAGAGCCCTTTTCATAAACAGAGTGGAGAAAATGGCAGTCAGTTATAAAATGTTAATGTTGCTACATTATCTTGTATTGTTCGATATATCAGATATCAGCCCTATATTGTGATGCTGAATAGCGTCAGATTCAGGGTGTCAAAGGACTACATGTAACACAAAAATTCTAGTTGATTCTCTTTCAAATCTGATGTTCATCTCAGTCTAGTACGTGGCCGTCCTATCATTATTCTAGCATTCAGGTCATCCCCATTTTTATATCATGTAATAAATGTTTACCATTAAAAAAAAAAAAGACACATGACAAAACTGTTTGCAACAACCCCATCAGTTCAGTTCAGTCACTCAGTCGTGTCCAACTCTTTGCGACCCCATGAATCGCAGCACGCCAGGACTCCCTGTCCATCACCAGCTCCCAGAGTTCACACAGTCCCGTGCCCATGGAGTCAGTGACGCCATCCAGCCATCTCATCCTCTGTCATCCCCTTCTCCTCCTGCCCCCAATCCCTCCCAGCATCAGAGTCTTTTCCAATGAGTCAACTCTTCACATGAGGTGGCCAAACTACTGGAGCTTCAGCTTCAGCATCATTTCTTCCAAAGAAATCCCAGGTTTGATCTCCTTCAGAATGGACTGGTTGGATCTCCTTGCAGTCCAAGGGACTCTCAAGAGTCTTCTCCAACAACACAGTTAAAAAGCATCAATTCTTTGGTGCTCAGCCTTCTTTACAGTCCAGCTCTTACATCCATACATGACCACTGGAAAAACCATAGCCTTGATTAGACGGTCCTTAATCGGCGAAGTAATATCTCTGCTTTTGAATATGCTATCTAGGTTGGTCATAACTTTTCTTCCCAGGAGTAAGCGTCTTTTAATTTCATGGCTGCAGTCACCATCTGCAGTGATTTTGGAGCCCAGAAAAATAAAGTCAGACACTGCTTCCACTGTTTCCCTGTCTATTTCCTGTGAAGTGATGGGACTGCATGCCATGATCTTCATTTCTGAATGTTGAGCTTTAAGCCAACTTTTTCACTCTCCTCTTTCAATTTCATCAAGAAGCTTTTTAGTTCCTCTTCAGTTTCTGCCATAAGGGTGGTGTCATCTGCATATCTGAGGTTATTGACATTTCTCCCAGGAATCTTGATTCCAGCTTGTGTCTTCCCATCCAGCGTTTCTCATGATGTACTCTTCATAGAAGTTAAATAAGCAGGGTGACAATATACAGCCTTGACATACTCCTTTTCCTATTTGGAACCAGTCTGTTGTTCCATGTCCAGTTCTAACTGTTGCTTCCTGACCTGCATACAGATTTCTCAAGAGGCAGGTCAGGTGGTCTGGTATTCCCATCTCTCTCAGATGTTCTGAGAGAGAACAACCCCATAAAATTTCCTAAATACCCATCTTTCCTCACTAGTCAGAGTACTCTAGTCCTGTCAAACAAGTCTCTAAGCCCTTAATGTATCTTCCCATAGCTATAGGTCTCCACTCATCTCTGAGTGTCTACCTTGCTTCTGCCAGATTATTGTGTGTATCAATTCTATACTATCTTATTATCTACCACCTCTTCACATCTCAAATCTGTGTATAATATTTCAGTTTGAAATTTTGAAATGATACATTTCTGTGTTTATGTCATCCACTGGATTCTGAATTCTAGTGCTTTTCTCACAGTTAGTGTTTTATTCTCACTCCATAACATAATTGGTTTTGAATAAAATATTTGTTTATTGTCTGAGTGAATGAACTCGTTAATGGTTCATGTTCTCATAAAATAAATATATATATTATATACATATATATGTAATACTATTGATCAGGTTGAAAAAAAGTAAAAGTTTAGTCACTCAGTCATGTCCAGCCATTTGAGACCCCATGGACTGTGCCTGCCAGGCTCCTCTGCCATGGAATTCTCCAAGCAAGAAAACTGGAGTGGTTAGCCATTCTCTCCTCCAGGGGATCTTCCCAAACTAGGGATTGAACCCAAGTCTTCTACATTGCAGGCAGATTCTTTACCATCTGAACCAGTGGGAAACATATTGATCAGGTTATTAAATTTTAAAAGTATTCAGGAAGACACCTGTGGAATTCAGCTGCCCTTAGGTTTGACACAGTAAAATGGGTCATTTGCCTGATATGTCACTTGTGGCAGAAAAATGGAGTCACAAAATTCTTTCAGTTTTAGAATTCACAAAAGATATTTAAGGTATGTCTGCTTCTTCTGCTTGTTCTGAAAAATCAGCAAAATGAAATAATCCCCATAGTTTATAAAAAAAAAATCTTTATTTTGTATAATATGTCTACTTTGAGGTATCTTCCCCTTCTTTTGTTTCTTTTAGGAAATCTTTCAAAAAGGGCAAGGGGCAAAGAAAATAAAAGTGAGAAGAGAGTTATCTGAATAAATAATTATTAAAAATAATAAAAAATTAAATACATAGCTTTATTGTATAATCAAAAGTTATTTAAATAACTTTATTCAGATAAAGGTAGTTTCTATAACACTGGGTTTCCTACTCATTAGAGGATACTTGTTACTAATTAAAAGATGTTCACTTGAAACAGAAAGACTGCCTGGCATTTCTCCAGCAAAGATGGATTTATTTAAGAACATCAGACAATTCCAGTTAGAGGTATTGCAACTGTGGCAAGCCAAGTAAAGTCCCCATATAGCAAGGAAAGGAGAACATTTTTATAGAGGGGAGAAAGCTGAGAGGGTTGTAGTAAACAGAATCCATAGCTTTTCATTGGCTGAGTCCCTGCCAGAGTCTTTCTTCTTCCTGTTGAACTCTGCTATTGTTGCAGGGAATGAGAGTTGCCTCTGTGGTCTCCAAACGCAATTTTGTGAAGTTTTATATATTTAAATATATATGTATATAAGGGCTTCCCTGGTAGCTTGGATGGTAAAGGTCTGCATGCAATGTGGGAGACCTGGGTTTGATCCCTGGGTCTGGAAGATCCCCTGGAGAAGGAAATGGCAACCTACTCCAGTATTCACGCCTGGAAAATCCCATGGACCGAGGAGCCTGGTGGGCTACAGTCCATGGGGTCACAAAGAGTCAGACATAACTGAGCGACTTCTCTTCATTTCATATATATATATGTGGTTATATATATATGAGGTTATAAGAAAATTGTATTCAGTTCAAACTTGCCTACACACAGTCTGTTCTGTGAAGCAATATTTACCAAGTACCCTGACATAGGGAAAATACAAAACCTCCAGACACATTAAATCTATTGGTCTTGATGAACTTACTTCAATGACTGTGGAAAAGACAGATTTGGGGTTGTTTTCACACTCAAATAGGGATTCCTTTGAACACAAAACTCTTGAGTTGACCCTTTAAGAACGGAATTGAATTGAAGTCTCTCACTTGTCTCCCACTCTGTGTGACCCCATGGACTACACAGTCCATGGATTTCTCCAGGCCAGAATACTGTAGTGGGTAGCCTTTCCCTTCTCCAGGGGATCTTCCCAACCCAGGGATTGAACCCGGGTCACCTACATTACAGGCAGATTATTTACCAACTGAGCTATCAGGGAAGCCCACTGATAGACTTATTTTCCCCTGAATTAAATGCAAATTCCACTGAGAGAGGTAACATTACAAAGTATCAAAGTTGCCTCAAAATACTTTCTTCTTTTTTCTTACCCAAATGCCAGTCTAGAGATGTAGCTGTAGTGTCAAGGCATTGATTGGTATTCTGGTCTCCCTTTTTGTACCCATCACTTGATAGAATAAGGATGTATATAGAAATGGGGAACATAAGTCTTCTCTTACTTGACTTCCTGTACCAAACTTGCTCAGCACTCTGTTGTCACATCTCTCTCTAACAGTAACTGAACATTGATTTTCTCTTGTAGCAGCTGTTAAAATATGTTTCTTGAGGTTGTTTGTTAAAACTTCTCCAATCACTTTACTACCTTTCATGTGTTATTGCTAATCCGTTGCATAATCAACTATTGCTCTATAACAAACCACCCAAAACCTAGTGACCTTATCATTACGATTTCTTACAATTATTGCTAGATCATTCTTCTGGTATGGGCCAACTTATCCGATATCTGCTTGGCCAGCTCTTCTATCTTAAGTCAACTAACATGTTGCTTAGCCAATTGGATAACATAGGACAGACATTCCTATGTGTTTGGAGGTTGATTGCTTAAGGCACCAGGGATCTTATCCATGTGGTTTTGGTACTTTTTCTAGCTGTTTCTTTTCTCTTTTCCCAGAAAGCTAGATCAGGCTTGTTCATATGGTCATCTAAATTTTCTAAATACAGTAAGAGAGGGATAGTCCCAGTGTATAAGAATTTTTCTGAACAAATGTTTCTTTGGGGAAAATGATTCCACTAAGATCCCACTTGCTTCTTTCCACAATATTCCTAGGAAAGTTGAGGAGAGGAATATTGGTAAATTCAAAGGAAATTATAATATTTTGTTTCTTAAAATATTTTAGATATGTGTATGTTCATTATTCTTTATATTTAAATTTATTGTATAACTTGCTGTGTGTATATGCATGTTGTTTTATGGTGTATTTTATTATAAAACTTTTCAAGAAATTGGTAATAAAAAGAAATAAATAGGAATTGCATTGAATCTGTAGATTGCTTTGGGTAGTATACTCATTTTCACTATATTGATTCTTCCGATCCATGAACATGGTATGTTTCTCCATCTATTAGTGTCCTCTTTGATTTCTTTCATCAGTGTTTTATAATTTTCTATATATAGGTCTTTAGTTTCTTTAGGTAGGTATATTCCTAAGTATTTTATTCTTTTCATTGCAATGGTGAATGGAATTGATTCCTTAATTTCTTTTTCTACTTTCTCATTATTAGTGTATAGGAATGCAAGGGATTTCTGTGTATTGATTTTATATCCTGCAACTTTACTATATTCATTGATTAGCTCTAGTAATTTTCTGGTGGAGTCTTTCGGGTTTTTATGTAGAGGATCATGTCATCTGCAAACAGTGAGAGTTTTACTTCTTCTTTTCCAATCTGGATTCCTTTTATTTCTTTTTCTGCTCTGATTGCTGTGGCCAAAACTTCCAGAACTATGTTGAATAGTAGTGGTGAAAGTGGGCACCCTTGTCTTGGGTGTGGGGCGGGAGGGGGGAGGTGGGGGTCGGGATTGGGAGTTCATGTACACTCATGGCTGATTCATGTTGATGTGTAGCAAAATGAATACAGTATTGTAAAGCAAAACAAACTAAAAAATAAAAATTAAAAAAAAGAAATAAATAGACATAAGTTGAATAACACCACAAGCTTGTCACCTAGCATTAGTTAACTTTAGCAATGTAAGAATTACTTACATTACATCAGTTATTCTTTGGAAAATTTGAATAATCTAAGACAAAATAAAACTGAGAATAATAGGTATTTAGAAGGGTGTTAGCCTTTACTGAGACAGTGAATGAGTAAAACTGAAGGTGATAAAAGTTTACCTGTCCAAATTTCTATTATGTTTCTGACTGCAACAGAATTAAACTGGAAATAAATACAGGAAAATATATCTGAAAAATTATTCCAAATTTACAGTTCAACAGTACACTTAGGATTCACACATGGGTTCATAAGGAAACCACAAAAGATACTAGCAGATATTTTGAACTGAATCAATAACAATTTCTTAGAAATACAAATCTCCTGTGTGTTTGAAAATAACTTTTTGTATTCAGGCTTGTATTTTAATACAGTTATATTTCCCAGTCCTCACCTATGATTTGTGCTTTTGTATCTTGATTAAAACATACACCTCTGTCCTAAAGTTTAATAGACATTTCAAAACCAAAGGATTCCTGATATTACTTGTAAATCTCCTTCTACTGTGTTCTCTATCTCAGGTAATAGAAATGCTCTCCTTTTACTTGGTCAAGCCCAAAGTCAGGAATTTATCCTTGGCAGTTCTTTTTGTCTCACATTTCACACTCAATCTGTCAGGAAATCCAGTTGACTTTATCCCAAAAATTTCCACAGTCTGACAACTTTTATCTCCATTGTCATAACTTTGGTCATGATACCACACACATCAGTGCTATAACCTCTCAACTCTTCCTTTCCCACCTACTTCAATACTTTATGTCCATAACAGATAGGTGAAAATCTAAAATGGCAGCCACATTGTAACATTAATTTAAAAAACTGGGCCTCATTATTGAAAGATTTTAACTGCTGATTATTTTTTAGTGTTGCAGGTAACTTGATTTAAAAGTATTATTGGCATAAAAATGGTATTATAAACATGAAAAAATAGTTCATTTAGTGACAAAGGAAAAGTCTGTGTGTATATAAGCATGGGACTGCTTAACAACAGTTTTTAAAGTGACAATAAATTGTGAAACTTGCTACTTGCCTCCATAAAGTATTTTTGTAGTCTATGAGTTTAACATAGTTGTGAAACATTTGACCATAATGTTTGCAAGGACAAGATGTTCTTCTTCAGCTCTCACAACCATGAACACAAAATGATTGTCTCCATAATTGATACCAATTTTGTCTGATTGATCATCAAACATTGTAGACTGCTCAGCAGCAACCCTTGCTGCTTTAGATAATTACATCCTGATTGTGATCAGTGTCTCCATAATACTTCAAAAAGGGTAGGTGGAAATGCTATCAAAGAATTCTATTAATATTATCAACAATTTATTTTAAGATCACTTCAAAAGTATTCTTAAGATATGATGGGGATGAGGGTTAGTATATGATAGATACTAAACAAATTAAAATTTATATACAGATCACTTTTTAGACAAGAGCATAAAATTAGTGCAATACAGCAGAAGAGTTCACTCACTTTAAGAAATTTTCAATTTAAGTAACTGTGACAATTTCTAGAAGCATAAAGTCTTTCAATGTCTCAAGAAATTTTAATGAATACCCAGCACAGGGTATCAGTATGAGAGAATCAGGGCCTTGTTAATATACAGAACATGTTGTGCCGTTAACATTCACAGTTACCCGTGTAAGTCATAGAAGATTCTAAATATAGAATCAAAATATTTCTCTGATTGCAGTGGCCAAAACTTCCAGAACTATGTGGAATAGTAGTGGTGAAAGTGGGCACCCTTGTCTTGGGTGTGGGGCGGGAGGGGGGAGGTGGGGGTCGGGATTGGGAGTTCATGTACACTCATGGCTGATTCATGTTGATGTGTAGCAAAATGAATACAGTATTGTAAAGCAAAACAAACTAAAAAATAAAAATAAAAAAAAAGAAATAAATAGACATAAGTTGAATAACACCACAAGCTTGTCACCTAGCATTAGTTAACTTTAGCAATGTAAGAATTACTTACATTACATCAGTTATCCTTTGGAAAATTTGAATAATCTAAGACAAAATAAAACTGAGAATAATAGGTATTTAGAAGGGTGTTAGCCTTTACTGAGACAGTGAATGAGTAAAACTGAAGGTGATAAAAGTTTACCTGTCCAAATTTCTATTATGTTTCTGACTGCAACAGAATTAAACTGGAAATAAATACAGGAAAATATATCTGAAAAATTATTCCAAATTTACAGTTCAACAGTACACTTAGGAATCACACATGGGTTCATAAGGAAACCACAAAAGATACTAGCAGATATTTTGAACTGAATCAATAACAATTTCTTAGAAATACAAATCTCCTGTGTGTTTGAAAATAACTTTTTGTATTCAGGCTTGTATTTTAATACAGTTATATTTCCCAGTCCTCACCTATGATTTGTGCTTTTGTATCTTGATTAAAACATACACCTCTGTCCTAAAGTTTAATAGACATTTCAAAACCAAAGGATTCCTGATATTACTTGTAAATCTCCTTCTACTGTGTTCTCTATCTCAGGTAATAGAAATGCTCTCCTTTTACTTGGTCAAGCCCAAAGTCAGGAATTTATCCTTGGCAGTTCTTTTTGTCTCACATTTCACACTCAATCTGTCAGGAAATCCAGTTGACTTTATCTCCAAAAATTTCCACAGTCTGACAACTTTTATCTCCATTGTCATAACTTTGGTCATGATACCACACACATCAGTGCTATAACCTCTCAACTCTTCCTTTCCCACCTACTTCAATACTTTATGTCCATAACAGATAGGTGAAAATCTAAAATGGCAGCCACATTGTAACATTAATTTAAAAAACTGGGCCTCATTATTGAAAGATTTTAACTGCTGATTATTTTTTAGTGTTGCAGGTAACTTGATTTAAAAGTATTATTGGCATAAAAATGGTATTATAAACATGAAAAAATAGTTCATTTAGTGACAAAGGAAAAGTCTGTGTGTATATAAGCATGGGACTGCTTAACAACAGTTTTTAAAGTGACAATAAATTGTGAAACTTGCTACTTGCCTCCATAAAGTATTTTTGTAGTCTATGAGTTTAACATAGTTGTGAAACATTTGACCATAATGTTTGCAAGGACAAGATGTTCTTCTTCAGCTCTCACAACCATGAACACAAAATGATTGTCTCCATAATTGATACCAATTTTGTCTGATTGATCATCAAACATTGTAGACTGCTCAGCAGCAACCCTTGCTGCTTTAGATAATTACATCCTGATTGTGATCAGTGTCTCCATAATACTTCAAAAAGGGTAGGTGGAAATGCTATCAAAGAATTCTATTAATATTATCAACAATTTATTTTAAGATCACTTCAAAAGTATTCTTAAGATATGATGGGGATGAGGGTTAGTATATGATAGATACTAAACAAATTAAAATTTATATACAGATCACTTTTTAGACAAGAGCATAAAATTAGTGCAATACAGCAGAAGAGTTCACTCACTTTAAGAAATTTTCAATTTAAGTAACTGTGACAATTTCTAGAAGCATAAAGTCTTTCAATGTCTCAAGAAATTTTAATGAATACCCAGCACAGGGTATCAGTATGAGAGAATCAGGGCCTTGTTAATATACAGAACATGTTGTGCCGTTAACATTCACAGTTACCCGTGTAAGTCATAGAAGATTCATAAATATAGAATCAAAATATTCTAGAAAATTCTAAGGCCCTTATTCAAAGCTTTCAGCAAGACGCCTTGTCTAATTCAGTGAAACTATGAGCCATGCCATACAGGGCCACCCAAGATGGACGGGTCATGGTGGAGAGTTCTGAAAAAACGTGGTTCACTGGAGAAGGGAATGGCAAACCACTTCAGTATTCTTGCCTTGAGAACCCCATGACCAACATGAAAAGGCAAAATGATAGGACACTGGAAGGTGAATCCCCCAGGTCAGTAGGGGCTCAGTATGCTACTGGACATCAGTGGAGAAATAACTCCAGAAAGAATGAAGAGACAGAGCCAAAGGAAAAACAACACCCAGCTGTGGGTGTGACTGGTGATGGAAGCAAGGTCCAAAGCTGTAAAGAGCAATATTGCATAGGAACATGGAATGTTAGGTCAATGAATCAAGGTGAACAGGAAGTGGTCAAACAGGAGGTCGAACAGGTAGGAGTGAACATCTACATTTTAGGAATCAGCAAAAAATGGACTAGAATGGGTGAATTTAACTCAGAACACCATTATATCTACTACCTATTTAATATCTATTTTTCGGGCAAGAATCCCTTAGAAGAAATGGAGTAGCCATCATAGTAAACAAAAGAGTCTGAAATGCAGTACTTGGATACAATCTCAAAAATGACAGAAAGATCTCTGTTCATTTCCAAGGCAAACCACTCAATATCATGGTAATCCAAGTCTATGCCCTAACCAGTAATGCTGAAGAAGCTGAAGTTGAATGGTTCTATGAAGACTTACAAGACCTTCTATAACTAACAGCCAAAAAAGATGTCCTTTTCCTTATAGGGGACAGAAACACAAAAGTTTGAAGTCAAGAAACACCTGGAGTAACAAGCAAATTTGCAATCAGAGTACAAAATGAAGCAGGATGAAGGCTACAGAGTTTTGCCAAGAGAATGCACTAGTCATAGCAAACACCCTCTTCCAACAACACAAGAGAAGCCTCTACACGTGGACATCACCAGATGGTCAACACTAAAATCAGGTTAAGTATATTCTTTGCAGCCAAAGATGGAGAAGCTCTATACAGTCAGCAAAAATAAGACTGGGAGCTGACTATGGCTCAGATCTTGAACTCCTTATTGCCAAATTCAGACTTAAATTGAGGAAGGTAGGGAAAACCATTCAGGTATGACCTAAATCAAATCCCTTACAATTAAACAATGAAAGTGACAAATAGATTTAAGGGATTGGATCTGATAGACAGAGTGCCTGATGAACTATGGATGGAGGCTCGTGACATTGTACAGGAGGCAGGGCTCAAGACCATCCCCAAGAAAAAGAAATGCAAAAAAGCAAAATGTCTGTCTGAGGAGGCCTTATAAATGGCTCTGACAAGAGGAGAAGTGAAAAGCAAAGGTCGAAAAGAAAGATATATCCATTGAAATGCAGAGCTCCAAAGAATAGCAAGGAAAGAGAAGAAAGCCCTCCTCAGTGACAATGCAAAGAAATAGAGGAAAACAATAGAATGGGAAAGACTAGAGATCTCTTCAA
>SJXQ01008448.1:0-26828 GCA_006408695.1 Aepyceros melampus
TGATGCTTTTGAACTGTGGTGTTGGAGAAGACTTTTGAGAGTTCCTTCGACTGCAAGGAGATCCAACCAGTCCATTCTGAAGGAGATCAACCCTGGAATTTCTTTGAAAGGAATGATGCTGAAGCTGAAACTCCAGTACTTTGGCCACCTCATGCGAAGAGTTGACTCACTGGAAAGGACTTTGATGCTGGGAGGGATTGGGGCAGGAGGAGAAGGGGATGACCGAGGATGAGATGGCTGGATGGCATCACGGACTCGATGGACATGAGTTTGTGTGAACTCTGGGAGTTGGTGATGGACAGGGAAGCCTGGTGTGCTGCGATTCATGAGGTCGCAATGAGTCGGACACGACTGAGCAACTGAACTGAACTGAATGAACTGAATATAATACTAACATATACACACATTTGGTGCTCTTTGCACTTGATTGTATTCTAGTCTTGGGCTCATACCAGCACTACTTTAACTATAAAAGTTCTGTAAAAAGTGCTTTTTTTTTAATTCTGTGCCTTTCTCTCCAAAACTATCTTATTAAAAAAAAACTTTCCTATCATATGCTCATTTGTATATCTACAATAATTATCTCTCTAAATCTCTTCCTCAATTCTAAAATAATCAGAAGAATAGTTCAATTAGTAGATAGAGACAAAGATAGACGATAGACACATTTAGAGGATAACTTACATATTTTCATTGTTGATTTTTCCTGTTTAATTTAGGAGAGTGGTGTTCATGTTCAAATTTTCTTATGTGTCCCTCAGTATGTTCTCAATGCTGGAAACTCTGTATATATTAAACAAATACTTGCTAAGTGGATCGTATTACCATATTGTGCACACCTCTCATTAAATTACTGCCAGACATTTTATATTATACTTTTGTTGCTTAATAAAAATACCTTTTTCTATTATAGCTTTAAACTGCTTGTGGCTAGTATATAACAAAGCTAGCTATTTTGGAGCATCTGACTTGTAATCACTTGGAAGAAATGGATTTCTCTGTAAAACTTTCATGACTAAGAATGAGCTTCTGTTGCTTTCATTGGTTAGTGATAGTGTCAATGGCTATAGAATTCTGCTGCTGCTGCTGCAGCTAAGTCGCTTCAGTCGTGTCCGACTCTGTGCGACCCCATAGACGGCAGCCCACCAGGCCCTCCCGTCCCCGGGATTCTCCAGGCAAGAACACTGGAGTAGGTTGCCATTTCCTTCTCCAATGCATGAAAGTGAAAAGTGAAAGTGAAGTCGCTCAGTCATGTCCAACTCTTAGCAACCCCATGGACTGCAGCCTACCAGGCTCCTCTGTCCATGGTATTTTCCAGGCAAGAGTACTGGAGTGGGGTTAAGAATATTTTCATGGAAAACTGCAAAACATGAATCCTGCTATATACTATTTATTGTTGCTGAGATGTCTGATGCCAACTTAATTTTTCTTCCTTTTATTTAGCAAATTTTGTTTCCTATTGGATGCTTAAAGAATTTTTACATTATCAGAAATTAAAACATTTCACTCAAATATGTTTAGTCCAATTACCTCCTTTAATATTTTTCTCTGTCATAATCAAAAATCAAATCTTCAACTCAAGGACATTTTTTTCAATGACTTAGTAATTTTTGCATTTTTTTCAAATCAATTGTGAAAATATGATTTCTGTAGGTTTACTCCTAGGCATTTCTTCCTTGTTTCTTTATCTTTTCTCCATCATAATTATCTCATACTTCTCCTCTAAAGTACAAAAAATTTTGAATGCTTGACTACTAATTTCACTAATTTATTTTCCTGAAGTAGTGAATCTGTTCTTCACTGACTCTACTGTATTTTAATTTGGGGAATTTAAAAAATCTAAAATCAAGTTTTAGTTTATGTAGTTGATGTAGTTTAGCATCAGTTAAGAAAAAAATTAAATATATTTAAAAAAACATTTCACTGTTAATTTTTTTAGTAGATTTATTTTCTGGGTGGGAGTGGTGATGGAATATTTCCTCTAAATTCCTTAGATTGGTGCCCATGTTGGAAATAATAAATATTTTCATAAATATTATTTTTAAGAATTAAGGATTTGTTCCCATCTCTTTTCAGTTCAGTTCAGTCACTCAGTCATGTCCAATTCTTTGCGACCCCATTAACCACAGCATGCCAGGCTTCCCTGTCTATAACCAACTCCTGGAATCCACCCAAATCCATGTCCATTGAGTCAGTGATGCCATCCAATCATCTCACCCTCTGTCATCCTCTTCTCCTGCTTTCAATCTTTCCCAGCATCAGGGTCTTTTCCAGTGAGTCAGTTTTATGCATCAGGTAGCCAAAGTATTGGAGTTTCAGCTTCAGCATCAGTCCTTCCAATGAACACTCAGGACTGCTCTTGTTTAGGGTGGACTGGTTGGATCTCCTTGCAGTCGAAGGAACTCTCAGGAGTCTTCTCCAACACCACAGTTCAAAAGCATCAATTACTTCTGCATTCAGCTTTCTTTATAGTCCAACTCTCACATCCATACATGACCACTGGAAAAATCATAGCCTTGACTAGATGGACCTTTATTGGCAAGTAATGCCTCTGCCTTTGAATATGCTGTCTAGGTTGCTCATAACTTTCCTTCCAAGGAGTAAGTGTCTTTTAATTTCATGGCTGCAGTCACCATCTGCAGTGATTTTCGAGCCCCCAAAAATAAAGTCTGACACTGTTTCTCCATCTATTTCCCATGAAGTGATGGGACCGGATGCCATGATCTTCGTTTTCTGAATGTTGAGCTTGAAACCAACTTTTCCACTCTCCTCTTCCACTTTCATCAAGAGGCTTTTCAGCTCCTCTTCACTTTCTGCCATAAGGGTGGTGTCATCTGCATATCTGAGGTTGTTGATATTTCTCCCAGCAATCTTGATTCCAGCTTGTGCTTCTTCCAGTCCAGCGTTTCTCATGATGTACTCTGCATGTAAGTTAAATAAGCAGGGTGACAATATACAGCCTTGACGTACTCCTTTTCCTATTTGGAACCAGTCTGTTGTTCCATGTCCAGTTCTCACTGTTGCTTCCTGACCTGCATACAGATTTCTCAAGAGGCAGGTCAGGTAGTCTGGTATTCCCTTCTCTTGACGAATTTTCCACAGTTTTTTGTGATCCACACAGTCAAAGGCTTTGGCATAGTCAATAAAGCAGAAATAGATGTTTCTCTGGAACTCTCTTGCTTTTTCCATGATCCAGCAGATGTTGGCAATTTGATCTCTGGTTCCTCTGCCTTTTCTAAAACCAGCTTGAACATCAGGAAGTTCACGGTTCACATATTGCTGAAGCCTGGCTTGGAGACTTTTGACCATTACTTGACTAGCGTGTGAGATGAGTGCAATTGTATTGTAGTTTGAGCATTCTTTGACATTGCCTTTCTTTGGGATTGGAATGAAAACTGACCTTTTCCAGTCCTGTGGCCACTGCTGAGTTTTCCAAATTTGCTGGCATATTGAGTGTAGCACTTTCATAGTATCATCTTTCAGGATTTGAAATAGCTCAACTGGAATTCCATCACCTCCACTAGCTTTGTTTGTAGTGATGCTTCCTAAGGCCCACTTGACTTCCATTCCTGGATGTCTGGCTCTAGGTGAGTGATCACACCATCTTGATTATCTGGGTCATGAAGATCTTTTTTGTACAGTTCTTCCATGTATTCTTGCCACCATATCTTCTGCTTCTATTAGGTCCATATACTTTCTGTCCTTTATTGTGCCCATCTTTGCATGAAATGTTCCCTTGGTATCTATAATTTACTTGAAGAGATCTTTAGTCTTTCCCATTCTATTGTTTTCCTCTATTTCTTTGCATTGATCACTGAGGAAGGCTTTCTTATCTCTTCTTGCTATTCTTTGGACCTCTGCATTCAAATGGATATATCTTTCATTTTCTCCTTTGCTTTTCACTTCTCTTCTTTACACAGCTATTTGTAAAGTCTCCTCAGACAGCCATTTTGCTTTTTTGCATTTCTTTTTCTTGAGGATGGTTTTGATTCCTGTCTCCTGTACAATGTCATGAACCCCCATCCATAGTTCATCAGGCTCTCTGTCTATCAGATCCAGTCCCATCTCTATTATCCCCACCCTGGTCCCTGGTAACTTCTTTTCTCCCGTTTCCATGAGTTATTTTAAAAAAGTTTTTTTTAAGATTTCACATTTAAATAATACCATGTGATATTTGTCTTTCTCTAAGGATCTAACGTATAATATGATGACTATAGTTGATAACACTATATTGCATTGAAATGTGCTAACTATAAAATTTAAATGTTCTCACCAAAAATAAAGAATAAGTATCTGAGGTGATGGATGCATTAGCTCAATGGGGTGAATCCTTTCACACTGAAAAATATGGATCAAATTGTTATGCCACATGCTTTGAATATCTTACCAACTTATTTGTCTATTATATCTCAATAAAGTTGGAGGGAGGGGAGTAATTTTTTTCTTTGCAGTTTATTTATCCTTCACATGACAATCCTTGCTTGTTCAATTCTGTTACTTATCACTACTTGAACCTGAAATGTCCTAAGGACACAACAATTCCAAACGAAAGCAGAGTGGTTTAACAGCTTAATTGTATTGAGTCCTTTTCCATCTGTGATTAGTAGTGAGGGAACCATAACCAGAAGATCCATGGCAGTGACTTATTTATGGTGGGAACCAGAGTTCACTGGGCACCACCCACTTCTCTAACTGGTGTGACTGTCTTAGTGACCCTGTAGTAAGTTCCCACTTCACTCAACAAGTCATCCTCACCAAAGTCAGAGCTGCCATCTCCTAAAGTTCTGGCTAAAGGTAATTTGCACTAATCTTTTTTTTTATAATAATATTTCTTAACTAGCCCAAAGATAGCTGGAGCATGTCTCCCTTTCCCTGATTGTGAACAACTGCTCTTAAATGGAGCCAAGTGTCTCAATGTTACATTTTTGTCAGGGAACCATGCAGGTAAAGTGTAGGCAGGCTGAGAGCATGGCCTGTAGTTCTGAAGATGGCAACTGTAAAGCTATGAATTCTCGTTCTGGGCTTCCCTGGCCTACTATGTTCTCCATCTCCCTTCTCTCTTATGGGTGCCCGTGGGCTCCTGTCCTTTCAAGTCCTACATAGTTTTATCCTTTGCATGAGATAAAAGTCAGGCTGGTTGATCTTCACCTGGGTTAGTTCTCACCTAGATTCTGTATTCCTGAATTCCATCCAAATTTCTCTCTTGTCAATAGTGGGTATCCGTTCTGTTTTTCTCTTCTTTCTTTTTCTTTTTTTTTTGAGAGTCCAATGTGACAATTCTCTATTTTTTTTCTAATGAAGCTATCAGAGAAGAGGTTGTTAAATATGTGCCATCAAAGAAGTCTACATTTCTGTATTAGTTTTTATATTCTAGTCCCATTAGCTTTAAATAGATTTTATAACATGAATTTAAAAGAAAGAATGAGAGAGAAGGAAGGAAAGGAGAGGGGGAAGGAAGGAGGGGAGGGAGGGTGGAGGGAAGAAAGGAAGGAAGGATGAACCCAGACAGCAAAGCTATCAGAACACCATAGTGACTGGTGAATTTATAAGGATTGACTTTCTCTAACTGACAATAGCTTGATAGCCAATAAAAGCACTGGAGGACACCGGTAATATTAAACTAATTTGAAGGGAAAGTAACAGTAAAAAGAAATATACTAATATATGTCTAGTTTCACTATCCAAGATAAACCCTTCAATCTGCCAAATTCATCCTCTGGGTTTACAACAGACCAGAGTCAATGCTGACCTTTGAGGAACCTCATGTTGATGCCTTTGGTCTTTGTGGAAAACACTGGAGTAGCTTTAATTTAAAGATTTCTCTGGCCACAGCTTGATAACTTGTTAAGGTGCTGCAGACTAAGTCAATCCCTCCAGCTTTACAATACAATCTTTCAGATTATAAAACTGCACTTAAAAATGGCTGAAATAATTCTGGGCACTCCTACTCAGCTCTTGTGGTCTGTTGCCACGAGAACTCTTGGAAGACAAATTGGTGTCCCACAGCAGTTCACTGTGCTAGATGGACTCGATCCCTCCCCAGCACTCACTCCAGCTGTCCTTCCTTCACACGTGGCTACCTGGCCCTGCCCCCAGAGCCCTTCCTATGTTCCCTGTTACCTGGTATACCCTACATTCACCTGCTGCTTCAAGAATTTCCATGTTAAATAGCCAAATGAAATAAATCCTCTCAAAGCTTCCTAGCAAACAAACGACACCCTTAAAAGTCAAATTTCAAATAGTTTACTAAATTATGGTATACTACAATGCAGCCATCAAAAGTGCTAATGAAGATATGTGTAATGTAAAATTATAGTGATATAGGAAAATTCTGTAACACAAAGCAAAATTAAAAGGTTTCAGGCAAATATATAATATATACTGTGGAAAAGGATGATATCCCTGGTGGCTTAGATGGTAAAGAATTTGCCTGCAATGCAAGAGATCCAGGTTCCATCCCTGGGTTGGGACGATCCCCTGGAGAAGGGCATGGCAACCCACTCCAGTATTATCTGGAGAATCATATGGACAGAGAAGCCTGGTGAGCTCCATAAGGTCGCAAAAAGTTGGACACCACTGAGCAAAAAGGAAAATAAACACCAAAAAAGACTGAAAAAGAATGTACTAAAAGCTAACAGTTGTTGCCACAGTACGATACCATTATGCATGATAGTTTTTTTTCTTCATAAATACTGCCGTATTTCTATAAAATGCATTTTCTTGAGCAATTTGTATTTTTTAATGATTTAATAACTTCAAGATTTTAGTAACTTGAAATGTCAAGTAGATTACAGCACTTTATAAAATTGTCTACATAGTGATTTCAACTAAAAATAATGTATAGATGAGAAACTTGAAAATATGAGAAAATCTCTTCTCTAGGTGTGATAAAGAGTAATTGCTATTTCATTTCATTTCAAAGTCCATCTATATTTTCAGATGGGCACATTGATAATTTATTAACTTTATACTAGAAATTAATGTTTAAGAGAGAGGAGAAGCAAGAAAACTAGTATGTTCCTAATATTCCTAATAAACCAGTATGCTACAAATACTTTGCACAAAAGTTACAAAGTTGTTTTCAGAAATTAAAGATTTTAGCTTCACATATTTCAAGATAAGATATTTCACACTCCTTAATTAACAAGTGGCCAACAGTTTCCCAAACATATTTTTACCTTAAAGTGAAGTCAACTGAAATGAGAGGACCTATGAGAAAATTTTTTTTTAATAAAAATAAAAAAGGTCTAGCCAATGGTTCATCATAAAACAAGAGTCCTGACAGGACTCTGAGATGTAATATGTTTTGTGGATATACACCTAAAATTCAGGGCCCCCATTGCCTTCTTCTATTACTTTTTGTTTGTTTACAGCCTTTGGGAGGACATTTTGATCCACAGAGGCAAGTAGAATCAGATCTTCTAATTCTTTCTGCAGTGGAGATGGGTATGTCCCTTGCTTTCATGGTCCAGGAAATTCATTGTTAAGGAGGTGTCTATGTACAATATATTGTGGTATGTGGCTGGTGGGTGAGGAAGCAAGGCGGGAGAATGACCTGAACTAGGAAATTTTGCTGCTAATACCAAAGAAAGTATGAATACCTTCTAGTAGTCAACAAGCCATCAAAGTTGGACATTATTCCAACTATTTTCAAAATCTGGTGACTTGATGGTGTGTGTGTAACTATACACAGCCTTTATACACAGAAGAAACAGCTGATTTCAGGAAGCCTAAGACAAGATATTCAGAGAATGAAGGTAAAATTCAAATACACGTATTAGGGGATACCAGGCTTGGACCATAACTTCACTATATCTATACAAAGCAGGAAAGGAGAAAATAAATGTTGAATCTACTTCTTTGCCTTGTCATAAACCTCAACCTTCAATGTAAAGAAACAAAAATCTTTATTCCACTCTCAGTAATTTCTTTTGGAAAGGAGATGCTTTAAGAAAATACTGGCAGTAAGCTAAAATTTCTTTTTTGTCTTATATGAGAATTTGTTTCATGATTCATTTGACTCTAAATTGTTCTTTTAATTTTGTATATTTTGTTTAAAGAAGGAATTAATACATTTAAGACATAAGAAATGACAATAAATCACATTCTACTATTCTCTGCATCACACATAGCACACTTTTTAAAAAAATTTCCAGGACATTTTGTCAACCAAAAAATAAAAATATATTTAAATACATACAGATCCAAATAATGAAACTAACATTGCAAATACTTATTAATGTGCACATCCTACACACTTAAGGTTCCACACCACTGGAATGTATTGTCATCTATCTAGTATATATTATTATAAATTACAAAACTTTGTATGGCTTTTTTTTTCAAATTTGAGAACTTTATGGAAGAAATATTATGAAACATTAAGGTGTATAACAGAGTGTCTGAATTTTATTGCTAAAATAATCTGTTCATTTGTTTCAAAATTGTCAGTTTTTCAGCTAAAGATCTTAAGGGAACTCAAGGTTTCTTTTTCTGTTATACTTTTAACAAGAGTCAGAAATAAAAACCCAAAACAAAACCATGAACCCTTCAATACTTTAAAGCTCAAATTTCAGTCCACTGTTTATTTTTCTCTGTGCTCTCAGTGAGCTAATTAAACAAAGAACTTGACATTCAAAGCTGGTTTGGGAAAAGAGAGGGGGCACAGCCAGTTGGATTTGGCCCAACTACCAATAAACATGGAAGATAATAGTCACCATCATAGCTTTCATTATGACTTTATATTCATTCACTAAACTTCTCAATATAGTAAAATGGATTAATAGAGAAGGGAAGAATAAAATCAGATAATTATCTCATTTAATGTTTAGGTTAGACAAATTTTACCTATTTGAAAACAAAGTTGTTAAATTACTATATTTCAAAATTGATTAGTTACCAAGGAGGAATCTTCATTATACTGTTTATTTTCAAATTGAATCCAACTGCTCTATATTTTTTCCTAATACACTTTGTTATTTTATACCCCACCAGAAAAAAAGTCAGAAACATACTCAAATAAATAATTTAGAAAGCTTTTTTCTCTTTAATATTATACTTAAATGAGTTTGTATTAAATTTAGATAAAATTATATTAGTGAAACATATCATCAAAATAAGCTATACATTTTTATGACTTTTTAAGTTCTATAATTTCTGTTTTAATATTTTAAAATACTGAAAGATAATCTGTTAGCATTTAAACATTCAAATGATATAGAAATTGTTTGTTTGTTTGTTTTTAAGTTTCTCTCATTTCTTCTCTTCTAAAATCTAAGAGTTGGGTGTGTGTCTTTCCATATCTTTTTTTATAATATAGAAATGTATAGAAATGCACAAAGACGGGGTATATATTTTTGTAGACAATGCTTTATATATGATTCTGTAACTTAATTTCTTCTTCTTTTATTCTTTCATCATGGACATTCTTCTCTATCAGAATAAACAGGGTAACTTCATTTCTCTTAATGGAGGGCAAGTATTCCATTTCAGGGTTTATTTAACAAAATCTCTATTAATGAGAATGTCAGTTTTACACTTAAACAAGTATACACATACAGTTAGAAGTCATACCACATGAAATGGTCTTAAAAAAAATGAGGCTCTCTTGTTCCTTCTCTAAAAGATAATAAATTTTAAACAGTTTCTTGGATTTTTTTTTAGACTTTTGATGATTAGCATTATGATTTTTAAACATTAACAAATGTATAACTTGATATGTTCTTTGACACAATGTTAATTTTCTTTATAATTTAGCATACTTACCACTACCCTCTTGCTTTACTTTCCCTTCCCCTTTGTTTTCATTTTTTATTTTTCATATTGTTAAATCTTATAACTTTTATATTGTTTTGATAAACACAGTGAAGTCTTCCCTGCCAGTGTCTAAAGTAAGATCCAAAGGCAGTGAGACAGTGTCTGTAGGAACTATGACTGAGTGTGGATTATTTGCTGCAAAGCCATAAAGGAAATCAACCCTGAATATTCACTGGAAGGACTAATGCTGAGACTGAAGCCCCAATACTTTGGCCACCTGATGCAAAGAGCCGACTCTTTGGAAAAGACCCTGATGCTGGGAAAGATGGAGGGCAAGGGGAGAAGGGGACGATAGAGGGTGAGATGGTTGGATGACATCAGTGACTCAATGGACATGAGTTTGAGCAAATTCAGGGAGATGGTGAAGGACAGGGAAATCTGGCATGCTGCAGTTCATGACATTGCAGAGAGTCAGACATGACTTAGTGAATGAACAACAACAACAACATATGGTGTGATGGGCCCGTGAGAATGAGGACCTGATCTTTTGTGCATGCACACAATGTTTCCAACTATTTAAAGACCTAAGGACTCTTTTATAAGTTCGTTTTAGCTTTCTGGGCTGAATTCAGGTTTAATGGAAAGATGACCAAGCTCAGAAGGAGTGTGACCCACAGCTAAGCCCTCTTGTTTTCTGGGTCTTGTTCTCTTTGGAGACTAAGAAATAAACTAGTCTTCTTCTGCTAGCTTCAGCATTTTAATATTCTAAATTATTGAATATTACATAGAAATCTGTTGCAGTTACAATGACATTGCAGCCAGTATTCTAACAATCCCTATTTTTAATTCTACTTTTCTAAGTGATCCTAAGTGATAGCTAAAGACATATTCTTCCCAATGTGCTGTGCTTAGTCACTTCAGTTGTGTCCAACTCTGTATGACCCCATGGACTGCAGCCCACCGGCTCCTCTGTCCATGTGATTTTCCCAGCAAGAATATTGGAGTGGGCCACCATTTTCTTCTCAAGGGGATCTTCCCAATCCAGAGATCAAACCCGCATCAATACCTCCATCATTTTGAGTCATTGAAGATATTTTGAAAATATGAGGCAATCACCTTTAATGGCATCATTGGGTTTTTATGTTTGTCTGTTTTGCTGCAAAGAAGAATATTACCATTAAATCCTAGTGTGTGCATTTTACAGTGTAAAATTATCATATACCCCTCTCTATGATCATCAGAGCTAACAATACAGATGTATTGGGGTGTAGTAATATGTGTACTAAACAGAGCAAACAATATTTTCTCCTGCACTTTTAAACCCACAACATAGAATCATGTTCATCTCCCTCTCTGATGGTTGTGGGATTAGCACTGGAAATGGAGATGCTGAATCAAAAGATGTTGGTTTGGGCATACAAAGCAGTTACATGAACAACTCAACCAAAGCCTACCACAGAGTCTTCCAACCATTCAGTAGGGTCAGAAATCATTCCTGGGAGATCTACCACCACTGATATGATTTTCACATTTTCCTCTCTCTTCCTCACAGCGGGGAGTGGGGGGGCGACCCAACACTTTGGCCTTATCAGCCCCCACAGATGCTACATAGTGTCTCTTCTTGCTGGTTTTGGCTCAGCACGGTGTCTCCTCAGCCCACTGACTGTCGGTTGCCATAACGACATTCAGCAATCAAGGGAGGCCTGGCAGAGCAGTGGTTGGGCCAGGTGGAGAGGAGGAGGTAGAACAGAGCTGAGCCAGAGTTCCAGCAAGGATGAGGAAGAGGCAGGTGGCCACAGGAAAGATGGAGCCTCTGTGAGGGCAGAGGTGGGGAGGAAGAAACAGAATCCACTACTGCAAAGTAGCAGAGTCTGCCTCAGATGCTGCTGAAGTTAGAGAAGAAGGAAGAAGCTGATGGGGAAAAGTGGAGGGAGAAAATAAAAAGGTTAAAAAAAATTACAAGGAAGTGTAAGAAAAATGGAAACAAAAAAAGAGGCATTTCTACAACTGAAAAAATATCAACCTCAGGCATTGTGAGTATTGTAAAAACATCCTTCTCCAAGTACATTTATGCTTGAACTAACATTGTTTTAACATGAAATTAGAGGAAAAGGGAGAGAAAGGCTGATATGTACCAGCTTTGGTTATCATAGATTACTGGTTCAGGCCTTATTTGTAAACTGTGGTTGAAAATATTTGTTTTCTTCCCTGAGTTGTTAATGACTTCAATGAGTTGCTGAATATTAAAATGCTCAAAAAACTCTAAAACATTTTACCACACTTCATGGGAAATAGATGGGAAAACAGTAGAAACAGTGTCAGACTTTATTTTTTTGGGCTCCAAAATCACTGGAGATGGTGACTGCAGCCATGAAATTAAAAGATGCTTACTCCTTAGAAGAAAAGTTATGACCAAACTAGATAGTATATTCAAAAGCAGAGACATTACTTTGCCGACTAAAGTCCATCTAGTCAAGGCTATGGTTTTTCCTGTGGTCATGTATGGATGTGAGAGTTGGACTGGGAAGAAGGCTGAGCACCGAAGAATTGATGCTTTTGAACTGTGGTGTTGGAGAAGACTCTTGGACTGCAAGGAGATCCAACCAGTCCATTCTTAAGGAGATCAACCCTGGGATTTCTTTGGAAGGAATGATGCTAAAACTGAAGCTCCAGTACTTTGGGCACCTTATGCGAAGAGTTGACTCATTGGAAAAGACTCTGATGCTGGGAGGGATTGGGGGCAGGAGGAGAAGGGGATGACCGAGGATGAGATGGCTGGATGGCATCACGGACTCAATGGACGTGAGTCTGGGTGAACTCCGGGAGTTGGTGATGGACAGGGAGGCCTGGCGTACTGCGATTCATGGGGTTGCAAAGAGTCGGACACGACTGAGCGACTGAACGGAACTGAACGGAACGGAAGGGCTTAGCGCCGAAGAATTGATGCTTTTGAACTGTGGTGTTGGAGAAGACTCTTGAGAGTCCCTTGGACTGCAAGGAGATCCAACCAGTCCATTCTGAAGGAGATCAACCCTGGGATTTCTTTGGAAGGAATGATGCTAAAACTGAAGCTCCAGTACTTTGGGCACCTTATGCGAAGAGTTGACTCATTGGAAAAGACTCTGATGCTGGGAGGGATTGGGGGCAGGAGGAGAAGGGGATGACCGAGGATGAGATGGCTGGATGGCATCACGGACTCAATGGACGTGAGTCTGGGTGAACTCCGGGAGTTGGTGATGGACAGGGAGGCCTGGCGTACTGCGATTCATGGGGTTGCAAAGAGTCGGACACGACTGAGCGACTGAACGGAACTGAACGGAACGGAAGGGCTCATCACCCTTGATTTTATCATTATCAATATTTAATGGCCTTTTTTTTCACTCTCCCAATCTCCTTTGAACAATTTTTGGAAGATTCTTCTCTTTTTCACTAATTATAGGATATTTGGATTCATATTTTTCTCACAAGAAGAACAAGATGTATAATCATATCAGGTCAGGTAACTTTCATTTGCTCTAGTTATTATCACTAAAAATAAAATAAAATTGGAACCTTATTCAATTCACATGCCTCATCTAAATTCATTCAAAATCTGATGCTATATGTCCATGATGGATTTCCTTTTCTCTGACCAAACTGCCCAGGACAAAGAAAATCAAAGAAAGATAAAATATATATTGCATAAATGTGTATTAGAGCACAGTGCTCTAGCTAAAAGTGACTCTGGGGATTAAATAGGACAATGATCCTTAAATTTGAGAGCTAATGATCTTATAAAAGACAAATTCTGACTTGGAAGTTCCACAGTGGGGCAAGGCTGCAGTTTTAACTATTTCCCAGGTGTGCGATACTGTACACCTTTGAGATGCAAGACTCTATTACAGTGGTATTCAAAACTCTTGAGTTGCAGGGCACTTTCTTAACAAAATCTGATAAAACAACTAAAAGCACACCTGTGCACACACACTAAAGAATGGTGGGGACCCAAAGCCCTGGCTGTACTCTTACAGTCCCCAGGGCCTTCTAAGTCATTTTCTAGACCCTTTCATGGAAGATTTTAAAATCTGTGGAACATGATATGAGATGTACAGGCTTCGAGAAACTTCTTTTAATCATAAGGAAACAGTGACTGAAGAGAGTTTAAATATCAATAAATGAATTCAGAAGATTCTCTATCCATGCATATCTATCCAATAGACACACACTTAAAACATTCCCATAAATACATGTGTACAGGCACTGCAGAGAACACTTGCTGTTTTTTCATCATACAAACTCTATTTGGGAGGAAGCAAATCTGAAGATTACAGATGACAGTGTCTCTCTCTATCCCTTGCCAAGTAAACTGAGAGCACCCAATGTGCTCAAGTGACTGAGGTTCACCCAAGCAAAAGCTCATTCCACATATTTCAGATCTAGGTGGAATGAAGCTGAAATTCAGGGACACTATTTATCATTCATGCTGGTGACAGTGGAAGCAAAAGTTCAAGAATGGTGATTTAAGGAGTTACGACTCCAGGTTAACCATGGGAAATTACTGTAAGAAAAACAGAGTGACCAATGTGATAAAAGTAAAGACATGCGACAAGTGGAGCAAATAGAATCTGAAAACGTGAGAGAGTAGAAGAGCTGGAAATGACTGGAGGAAAGGTTTCATATTGGTAAGTACATAGGAAGGAGGCCCACATTTGGGTTGTGCAGGCTAGCCTGGCTGCTACAGGGGCTTCAGTGATGTCTTGGCACATTACTTTGAATAGTCTCTAAATTCCATGAAGGCAGGATTTTACTCTCAATCCTATGCAAAAGGTAGGTCTTATTTAATATTCACCAAATGAATGACTGAACAAATATATATTCAGAAAAAAATAATATATATATTATAGAGTGCCTTGTACATAGAGAACAAGGCACAAACATAGAAGACAAGTAGAAGTTCACAAGATGAGATAGGACCACTGACTAAAAGATCACCAAGAACTTCAAAAGTAGCACTGACATACATACACTACCAAGAGTAAGTGAAAGTGAAGTCGCTCAGTTGTGTCCGACTCTTTGCGACCCCGTGGACTGTAGCCCACCAGACTCCTCTGTCCGTGAGATTCTCTAGGCAAGAATACTGGAGTGGGTTGCCATTTCCATCTCCAGGGGATCTTCCCGGCCCAGGGATCAAACTCAGGTCTAGATAGCTACTGGGAAACTGCTGTAGAGTGCAGGGAGCTCAGCTTGGTAATCTGTAATGGGGCAAGGTGGGATGGAGGCTCAAGAGGGAGATGATATACACGCACACACATACATACATACACACGCACACACGCACACACACACATAGCTGACTCATGTTTAGTTTTTGGAAAGGCAATGAGTTTGGGCCAGAAGTAAAAAATTACGTTTATTTACTTAACGATTTTCATTTTTATCTTAATGAGTTCATTAATTTTTTTATTTCCTTGTAATTTATGTTTTCAGATCTGTTTGTACCCAAATTTTTTTTGTTTCTTTTACTTTCTATAAATTAAAAATAATTTTTTCCTACTAGACAGCATATTAAAAAGTAGAGACATTACTTTGCCAACAAAGTTGCTGTGGTTTTTCCAGTAGTCATGTATGGATGTGAGAGCTGAACTATAAAGAAAGCTGAGCACTGAAGAATTGATGCTTTTGAACCGTGGTGTTGGAGAAGACTCTTGAGTTCCTTGGACTGCCAAGAGATCTAACCAGTCCATCCTAAAGGAGATCAGTCCTGAGTGTTCATTGAAAGGACTGATGTTGAAGCTGAAACTCCAGTACTTTGGCCACTTGATGCAAAGAGCTGGCTTGTTTGAAAAGATCCTGATGCTGGGAAAGATTGAAGGCAGGAGGAGAAGGGGACAAAAGAGGATGAGATGATTGGTGGCATCACTGACTCGATGGACATGAGTTTGGGTAAACTCCGGGAGTTGTGATGGACAGGGAAGACTGGCATGCTGCAGTCCATGGGGTTGCAAAGAGTCAGACATGACTGAGTGACTGAACTGAACTGAATGGTTAATTTACATGTAAAATACCTTATATGTATTTATTTAATTCTATCTCTATCACTTCAAAAATAAAATACATGTATTTGAGAATCCCCTACCCACACACATAAAATGAAACATTTTGCAGGCAATTATTCATACTCCTATTTCAAGATTTTGTTGGTGTAATTTGGGATTTCATACATAGAATATTATCATTTTTTAAGCATTTTTAGTTTCTCTTGGAAGAATTACTTAAATGTTTTTTCTATTGTTAATGTCTCACTATATTAACAACAGAGATTTAAATATTGATTCTTTGGTTTCTTACTCACTACCCTTCTTTTTAGACATAATCTATTCCCCTTTGGTTTAATTATTCACCACATTTTCTTTTATAACACATAATTCTCATTATCTAGTTTTTTAGTTTGATTCATTCCTCAGTCAGCTGGAATACTTTTTCAAGTTTTTTTTTTCAATCTTATTTTTTCAGAAAAGAAGTGTAAGTAAAAACATTTGGAGTCCTTTTATGTCTATTAATATCACTCTATTGGTCCCAAATATGAATGATAGCCTGTCTGGCTATAACATTCTTGGGTTTCAATATATTTCTCTCAAGAGTCTTGTGTTCATTTCTCTTCTGTATTTTTCAAATTGTAGAGAGTCTGTTGTCAACTTGAATTTTTTTCCTTTTATAAACAAACTTCTTCCCCCCATGTCATTTTCACGCTTTAATTTTTCTTTAATTCAGGATTTTCATTATCACAGTTTTGGATAAATGGTTTTTCCTGAGCTTTAATCTCCACCACCAAGAAAATACTCTACCATTATTTCTTTGGGAATTGCTTTTCCCATAACTGCTCTGTATTTTCCTGTATGTATCTTTGACTTCTTAAGGATGCACTTTGTATTTTGATTAGTACATTTATCTCCTTAATTCTTTTACTCTAAATTCCAGGAGATTTTCTCAATCTGGTATAGTCATTCTCTGATTTGGTTTCCTGGAATATTCAACATACATTTTTGCCTTCATGCTATAATCAACCCTTGTTCATCATCTTTCATCTGAAAGCTATCTTTTCTGACAGGTGCCTTGTTTGGAGACACAATTGCTCCCTGAATCACAAAAAGGTTTTAAACATTTTTTCAGATTTCTTGCAATAAATCTGCTCCATAGATCTGCAGAAGCATTTAGTCTTCCATAAGGTTTCTGCTCTTGGATAACTGACCATATATTGCATATCTGGTGAACTTTCTGTTTGCTCATCTTTACAGTTTGTTGTTTATTTCTATTTTGTTTGATTTTTCAGTACTAAGACAGTAAGATAGTAACTGTAAAATACACATTGAACTCCAGTACTTTGGCCACCTCATGCGAAGAGTTGACTCATTGGAAAAGACGGGGATGATCGAGGATGAGATGGCTGGATGGCATCACTGACTCGATGGACGCGAGTCTGGGTGAACTCCGGGAGTTGGTGATGGACAGGGAGGCCTGGCGTGCTGCGATTCATGGGGTGGCAAAGAGTCGGACACGACTGAGTGACTGAACTGAACTGAACTGAACTCTCATACACCAAATTAGTGGGAAAAGAAAAGTATAGGTTTGTGGTAGATATTTTTTTGTCACTTCAGGCTTTTTCCTGATTGTGGTATAAAGGCTACTTCAATAAGTGAAGCCAAGCAAGGTCAACCATGCCAGTCAACACTATTTCAGAAGATGCATTCACCATGATTCACCTTTCCTCTAAGTGGCATGTCTACATCCATTAGGTGTTGGACAAAGCAGTGTGTGTTACAAAGCATGATGTCAATGGCATCGTCTTCAGGGAGAGAGCACTGTGCTCCTGCATTAGGGAGCTAGTATCCCTGCACTTTATTAGAGCTGTCAGTGCTGCCCACTGACTTCCCAGTGGCTCACCTGCACTCAGGCATAACTGTAAATTTCCTGAAGACTGTGGGGTTCTCCCATCATCTCAAAGTCTTACTCTTCAGGCAGAATTCTCTATTGTATCCACTGACTCACAGATCGATCAGTTCTATCTTAATCCTGTCTCCCCTTACTATGTCTTATGAAAATTCTTCCAAGTATCTGACATGAAAATGTACTCAATTTATGTATCTTTTCAGTCATCTTAATGGTTAAGTAGATGAGTTAAATAGTAGATGAAGATTTCCATCTCGAGCCTGAGTTTCTTCCTTCTCTCTCTCTCTCTTTTTTTTTTTTTTTTTTTTGCTCATTTCTGACAGAATGAAAACAAACTGATGCTGTTTTCTAAACCTGATTAGTGAGATTAGATTGGGATCCTGAAATCACCTAGATCAGCCCTGTCCAACAGAACTTTCTGCAACAAAGGAAATCTGATCTGTTCAATTCAGAAGCCACTAGACTCATATAGTTATTGAGCTCATGCAACAGAGAGATTGAATTTTAAATTTTATTTAATTTGAATTTAAATAGTCACATACACTGAGCAGTTAGCATATTAGCTCAGTCCTAGATAAACATCATCTAAGTTTCAACATCTTAAGTTTCAATCAGAAGTCCAAGGCCTCACACTAAACTTATAAAATCATAATCTTGTATGTATTGGCATGGAGGGAGGTGCATTTCTGAAAAATTCTTTCCATGATTCTTAATGTGCACTAAGGTTGCCTCAGATGATTGGTTTGATACCAGGAATAATGGAAATAAGACTTGGAAAGGTAATAACTTTGTGTTCCACTGAGCTTTAAAACTCAGTAACAATGAAACATGCTCATTAGAAATTTGACTAGAAAATGCTAAACCTTTACCATTGTCCCCCTCCCTTATCTGAAATAGACACTGACTGTCAACATTGACTGTCAATCACTGTGGTCTTTTCTATGAAGCTCAAAAAAAGAATTGTTCTCAAACAGGGTCTTAGCAATCCTTGAGGATCAGTCCCAGAGAGGAAACCTATTTGCTGTCTAGACAGGGGTCTACAAATGTTTTCTATAAAGGGCCTGATAGTAAACATTTTAGGTGTTGTGGGCCATACACTGTTTGTCACAGCTATATTTGCCAATGGAGCAAGAAAGCCATCATAGGTAATATGTAAACTTAGGTAATATGAATGACTTTATTCTAATAAAACTTTATTTGTGGATAGTGAAGTTTGAATTTTATATAACTTTCCCATTTAGTGAAGTATTGCTTTTTATTTTTGCAACCATTTAAAAATAGAAAAACTATTGTTAGCTCTTTGGGATAAATAAATAGGCTTTGGGCTGGATGTGGTCCCAGGAGGTAGTTTGCCAATTCTCATTGAAATGATGGCTAAAGGCTCTTGCATTTCTAATATGTCATGAGTCAAAGACTTTCTGCAATATTGTCCCTAGAGTAGGACATTAGTATAACACTCTATGATGCTTTTATATCTTTTTATAACATAATATTAGGATCTGCACAATTCAGCATACAAAACACAGACATAATAGTGATAATTTCTAGGGTAAAATCTCTACAACATGAGTCATACATGTGAAAAAAATATATATATATATATGAAGACAAAGATAGTGATATTTTAGCTTATTGCCCATCGACCTATTTAAAAAATGTTGAAGATTTTCAAGTAAATTTCTACTGAATTTTATTTCAACAAAACATTTAATTTGAAAATATTCTAGTCATTCTATTTTTTTTAAGTTTCTACTAATACCTAAATTGAAGTTATGTTCTAAGTTAGAACAATATTTATTTCCACAAATCTACTAACTTTAGTTAACCCTTAACTTCTTTCTATGCATATTAAAGTGGATGAATAACAAAAGCAAAAGCTTCTTAGAGACCTGCTAGACGATCACTATGAGGATTCTCCCAAACATCAGCTGCTATCACCCAATGACCACGATTCACCACCTTACCACCAACCATGTGACTCACATTTCTAGGTCAGAATACATTACAGTGATTGGGCATCAATCTCAGCAGGGCTCTAAATTTGGGAACAATTATCACATTTCCAAAATACCTGCGCATGATGCTTTGGTTATTTGCTTACTATTAATATATACATTTTATTATATATACTATATATAATATTGTTACTATTATTGCCTCCCTACATTTTATATTTATTTTCATAGTTCCTTTATTATACAGTCAAGATCAGAGAAGACCATTAAATACAATTTTATAATTCTAAAGCATTCAAATTTTAAAAATAAGGACATTCTACTCTTTTTCAGCTATCATTGTGGAGTTTAAATTTTGTTCTGATTTTTTTTTCTAACTAAAGACCTGAAACACATTCTCACTCATACTGGGAGGTCAACAATAGCTTTTTTATAAAAAGACTGTCATTTTCAAAACTCTTGTTTTCTTAACTTCTAGACTTGAATTTTAATTTAATTTTGTTTACTTCTTTTTTATATATACTATTATGATGAATGTAATTTCAAAAGTTTTCTCTACCTAATACTCATGATTCCAACTTAATAAAATCTTCTTTCCAAATAAGTGGGAAATTACTACCAACCTCTGACTGGGTTGTTAATTACTATCCTGGGGCCAAATTGATGTAGCATTGTCAACAATACTAAATACAAAACCAAAAATGCACACAAAAAAGTGACCTACAGATTTAAAAATACACTAAAGTTAAAGAAACTATCTCATTATATTTATTATTCAGCATTTTTTCTTAAGCAAAATTTGCTAAACAGCTGAAAATGCTGAAAAAAATTCATTAAAAGAAAAATATAGAAGTAATACTTTTCCATGAATTTCAAACATAAAGATACTTAAACACTGTATAAAAATAAGAGGAAGCAATGGCATTATATTTTAAATAAAAATGCTGATGTTTTACCCCATCCTGCTTAAACTACAAGATGATATTTAAAAGGAACAAATAAAGGAAATTTATGGTTAAAAAAGACTTTAAAAATTCCTTTATGTTATAGATAAAAAATGAAGTCTGGAAAGCTAGGTGTCCATTAGTGGCAGAATCAGTACAGAAACACTTATAAGATGTGCCTTAACCAATCTTGGTGGTGAGTGAGTTCCAATAAGTGACTTGATTTCAGGTGATGGGGGGTGGGGGATGGATCACTTCACTATAAGTTTGATATAAAAAAAAGGTTACATTTATAGCATATCTGCTTTTTATATTACTCATAGGCTGAGATACCCAGTATATAAATATTTTACCCTAAGGCCCACTATATAAGTAGCAAGACCCATATGTAATTATTTTACTATTTTACCCATCCACTGGGTGGAGAACTATTAACAAATGACAACCATTCATCATCATCATCTTTTTCGATTTTATCTTTACAATAGAAAATACATTTTGCTACAAACCAGTATGGCTGATACACAGATGACCAAGACTATGAGAATTTTTTCACTTAGGTTTATTTTACTTAAGTAATAGGTAAGTCAACACTGATCAACTGGGGAAAAGGCACAGACTTCAGAGCCTGAAATATTCAGGTCTAAAGAAAATGATTTCCAATATAGCCTATGGGCTCATGAATATTTTTTCTTATGTGTCAAACAAATTTATAATAAAAGATAATACAGTACAGTCTGTGAAGATGAATGACATTGAATACAAAATACCTGGAGAGTATCTGAAGTAATATTCACTTAAATGACAGTATTCATTCTCCTGTGTTACTCCCCACAGGCGGTCCTGTGGTAACTGGCTAAATATTACCATTTTAATCTGACAGAATTATTACAACTTTACATACAACTGCTACAGTTACTTAAACAGGGATGATATATAATTGCTGAATTATAAAACTATGCAGCCCAAGAGACTAAAAATCATCACAAGAAAGTCAAACTTCTCATCTCTCAAGACCACGTAGCCAAAAGTAGAGTGGGTGATTTCCTTTCTGTATCTTATGAGAAGCACAGTCAGACTTCAGGTGAAATGGAACTAGTAGGCAACTTTTTTTTTTTTCTTTGTACAAAGAAGTTGGGGATTTGTGCACTGACAACTGCTTTCGGTTACTCTCTAGAAAGTGGTGGGCAAAGAATTGAAATCTAAACTTCAAAGGGAAAGAGTATGAACATACCCCCATCCAATAAATAAGTAGCCATGACTTACACGCCAACCCAGACAGCTATTATTAGACCCCGCTGGCTAATTAGACGAACATATTTGGCTAATTTCCCTTCAAATTCACCATCAATGTCAACACATTTGGAAAATCCTAAAAGGCTGGGAATTTACAAGTCATAAACATTTAGCAAAATAGCTAAGCTTCTTAAAATACTTCCCCCATCTGTGTTAAACCACAGAAAGTCTAACCGGAACAAGATTATATCCACCAGCCTACACGAGTTTTTGTTCGAGATAGTAAGTCACTTTAGAGCTCTGTGCTGTAACTATAGAGGAAGAAACAAAACACAACACAATAAAACAAACAAACAAAAAAACAACTTTGACCCAACTTCTAGTACCTTTTAAGTTTCTTAGAAGTTTTATTCATTTATGAGCAAGTTTGCTTTTATTTGTAATTTTTTTTCACTGTCTCCCTTCAAACCATCATCTGCATTGTGAAACCTGGCCTTTCCCTTGATGATCTAGTTACCTCATCAATGCTCTTCTGGTTACTTGTATTCCTCTACTCTGCTCAACGTACTAAACTTCTGTGCCTCACTTGCCTGTGCAATTTCCTGATTACTGATCAATTCTACACTGGAAGTCCACATGATTTATTTTTATCAATAAGTCTCTTCACCATCATTTATCATCCTGCACAACTCAGTATCACCTTCCTCAACCATTTCTTCGCTAGATCATCACCTTCGGCCCCTTTTCTTTTGTCATCACTAGTGACTTAAATATTACAGTGGACATTCTGACTCACTGCTGTTCACCTTTCTCCACTTTTTTGACCTTCCATTCCAACAGTCTCAGCTTCTAATGAGCCCAGTCATATCCTGTGGATCTTGACCCAACACCTCTGGGATCTCAAACATTCTTATTTTCTCTGAGGGTGAGCTGATTATAGATCACACAACCTTTTTCTCCATTTCCTGAATTACCCATTTGCTTCACTGAGCTGTCTGCTTAGTCATATTTTAATGACCCCACCAGTAATGCCTCTTGTCTGGTTGGGGCTCTCTGGTTAGTCACTTCAAAACTGACCTCTCTGATGTATTGCTGCTGCTGCTAAGTCGCTTCAGTCGTGTCCGACTCTGTGCGACCCCATAGACGGCAGCCCACCAGGCTCCCCCGTCCCTGGGATTCTCCAGGCAAGAACATTGGAGTGGGTTGCCATTTCCTTCTCCAATGCCGGAAAGTGAAGAGTGAAAGGGAAGTCGCTCAGTCGTGTCCGACTCTTAGCGACCCCATGGACTGCAGTCTTCCAGGCTCCATTAGGCACCAGATTTCTAGGCCTCCACTCACACACATAAAGCTTCTCTGAACCTTTTACTGCTTATGTTCCCAAAGGATGAATGAGTGTCTAGGGGTTTATGTCCTGGTATCCCCATTGCTCAGCCCCCATGGAGCTCAGCGTGATCGAAGAGTGGAATGGGGCCCTTCTACTCACTGTTCTGAATCAGTCTTTGTCTCTGAGGGCTCAAAATGACAGAACTTTAGGCTCAAAGTTCCACAGTTTTACCTCCCATATACAAACTCATCTGCTAAGACACTTCTCCAGGAGATAGCTTCCACCACACACACATGAACACATACATAAGCAAACTAAGCTAACAACCCCATATTATCAACAACAATGACATAAGGAACAGTTTTCCGTCCCATAAGTCCTTCACAAAATATCCTCCCTACCACAACCACACAAGAATGACACTGCATTTCTGCTTTTCTAAGAACAACCACCCCCTACACACACACACACACACACACACACACACACACACGTGCGTGCACACACAAAGAATGCTATGTCCCCAAATAGATTTAAAATATCTATTTGGTCTTCCTACTATACTGTCAGCCACTAAGCATAAATTAGTTGCTTTCTCTAGCATTAAGGACATAAAAATTCCATGAGTCAGTACAGCTTCCTGTCTCCCAATCACAGCAAATCTAACTTCGTAAGTCTGGATGCAGATGTATTCGTATCAAACACATTTCATTTGTCCATTTCCCTATGGAGTAACATCTAGGCTGCCTCTAGTGCCCTGCCACCATAAACAAATAGAAACAAGCATTTCTCTGGGTAATATGCTGAGTTGTGAAAATTTTCCTACTCAGTTTCTCCTAGAACTGCCAAATTACTGGCTGCATGAGCTTCCTATACCTATTAGCAAGTAAGGTTGAGCTCTTCTTCAAGGACTTGTTTGTTACTCAAGACTCCTCTCTAATGAATTGCCTATACACGTATGTGGACCACTATTCTATTAAATCATGTGTTTTTCTCTTTGTCTTTATGATTTTATCTTTTTAAACCATTTTACTGAAGTTATAACTGACATACAAACAAGCTGTAACATTTAATGTGTACAACTTGACACATTTGGAGATAAATATACATGAAATCAATACCATAAACATATATATCACACCCAAATGTATCCTCTGCCCTTTTAATTTATTACCATTTTTCTGACATGGTCATTTAACATAAGATCTACCTCTTAGTAAAAATTTAAGTGTAGAACACAGTAGTGTTATTAACTGTAGGCTCTATGCTATACAGGAGATCTCTAGGATTTATTCCTCTTCTATGACTAAAACACTGTACCGTTTCATTAATACCTACCTATTCCCCCTACATACAAACCAATCCCTGGCAACCACCATGCTATTCTCTACTTCTTTGAGTTCAACTATTTTAGTTGTCTCATGTAAGTGGTATCATGCAGTATCTGTCCTTCTATATCTGGCTTATTTCACATACCAGAATGACCTCTGAGTTCATCTATGATGTTGGAAATTGCAGGGCTTCCTTTTTTAAGGCTAAATAATATTCTGTTATATGTATATATCATATTTGAAAGAATAAATCTCTTTGTACATGTGAAATTGTTAGTTTTTGAGGTTGCAAATACAATTTTACTATGCCATTTTTGTTTGCTTTGCCTGTAATGACTTTATCAAACAGTAATTCTAAGTATTATGACAAATCATCCTTTTCTTCTCATATTGTTTGTGCATTTGGGTTCAATGATGTGTTGTGTTTAAAAAGTCTGTCTTCACATCAAGATATAAAGCCATTAGCTTACTATATTTTTTAGATTTTTACATCATCTTTAAGTATTTATTTCTCTGGTCCTTTTCCTTTTTTTCTACTTAATGAAATGATCTTATATTCTTTCTCTCTAAAAAATGAGGTATTTTTAACAAGACTAAATAAGCCTTGCCTTCTCTACTGAGTTTTGTGCTATCTACTTCATATACTAGGTTTCCACATGTACATAGACCTATTTCACCATTGAGCTGTGTGTTTCTTGGCCAACATTTTATTAATGTAACTTTACAATGGTGATGGACAGGGAGGCCTGGCTTGCTGGGATTCATGGGGTCGCAAAGAGTTGGACACGACTGCGTAACTGAACGGAACTGAACTGAACTGACAGTGTGTCTTAAATCCTTACAGTGCAAGTCATCTTTCTCTATACTACTTTTAAAAACTGATCTAGTGATTTATGGTTCTGTATCATTATATTAATTTTACAGTGAATTGACAGAGTTCTTTAAAACATCCTGTCCTAATTTTTATCAGAACTGGCATGAATTTACAGATGAATCAGTATTCATTCATTCCACCAGTGAACATGTTATTCCTTTTCATTTATTATTTTCTGTTGCTCAGTGTATTTTTTGGAGAGGGCAATGGCACCCCACTCCAGTACTCCTGCCTGGAAAATCCCATGGATGAAGGAGCCTGGAAGGCTGCAGTCCATGGGGTCGTTGAGGGTCGGACATGACTGAGCGACTTCACTTTCACTTTTCACTTTCATCCATTGGAGAAGGAAATGGCAACCCACTCCAGTGTTCTTGCCTGGAGAATCCCAGGGACGGGGGAGCCTGGTGGGCTGCCGTCTATGGGGTCGCACAGAGTCGGACACGACTGAAGCGACTTAGCAGCAGCAGCAGCAGTGTATCTTTAAGCTTATTCCTTACTTGCTTTACACATAAGCTATGATTGATATATTTTCCATTTATTATGATACTATTGCTGGAGTAGGGGAACACAATATTTCTAAATTAATGTCATTTATATGGCCATTTTGTTGACCTATTATTTCTAAAGATTATTGGTTTTGAGGAATTTTCTTTGGTGAGGTGAGGTGAAGTCGCTCAGTCGTGTCCGACTCTTTGGAACCCGTGGACTGTAACCTACTAGGCTTTTCCGTTCACGGGATTCTCCAGGCAAGAATACTGGAGTGGATTGCCATTTCCTTCTCCAAAGGATCTTCCCGACCCAGGGATCGAACTCGAGTCTCCCTCATTGGAGGCAGACGCTTTAACCTCTGAGCCACCAGGGAATAGATACATTATTATTCTAATAATAAGGAATAAAACATTTATTAATTCAATTTCTTTTATGGAAGGCTTTCTTATCATTCCTTCCTGTTCTCTGGAACTCTACATTCAACTGGGTATATTTTTTCTTTTCTCCTTTCCTTTTCACTTCTCTTCTTTCCACAGCTACTTGTAAGGCCTCCTCAGACAGCCATTTTGCTTTTTTACATTTCTTTTTCTTGGTGATGGTCTTGATCCCAGTTCAGTTCAGTTCAGTCGCGCAGTCATGTCCGACTCTTTGCGACCCCATGAATCGCAGTACGCCAGGCCTCCCTGTCCATCACCAACTCCCTGAGTTCACTCAGACTCACGTCCATTGAGTCTGTGATGCCATCCAGCCATCTCATCCTCGGTCGTCCCTTTCTCCTCCTGCCCCCAATCCCTCCCAGCATCAGGGTCTTTTCCAATGAGTCAACTCTTCGCATAAGGTGCCCAAAGTACTGGAGCTTCAGTTTTAGCATCATTCCTTCCAAAGAAATCCCAGGGTTGATCTCCTTCAGAATGGACTGGTTGGATCTCCTTGCAGTCCAAGGGACTCTCAAGAGTCTTCTCCAACACCACAGTTCAAAAGCATCAATTCTTC
>SJXQ01008448.1:26911-91744 GCA_006408695.1 Aepyceros melampus
ACTGGTTGGATCTCCTTGCAGTCCAAGGACTCTCAAGAGTCTTCTCCAACACCACAGTTCAAAAGCATCAATTCTTCTGCGCTCAGCCTTCTTCACAGTCCAACTCTCACATCCATACATGACCACAGGAAAAACCATAGCCTTGACTAGACGGACCTTAGTCGGCAAAGTAATGTCTCTGCTTTTGAATATACTATCTGTCTCCTATAAAAAAGTCATGAACCTCCGTCCATAGTTCATCAGGCACTCTATCAGATCTAGTCCCTTAAATCTATTTATCACTTCCACTGTATAACTTGAAGGATACATTTTGTCTCCAATTTTTATTGCAAATATCATTTATTCAAAGTTTATTAAATTTTTTTTCCTTAATTTTTATGACAAGTATGTGTTCTTTCATAGACCATTAGTGTGGCAAATCATATTGATTAATTTTGGATGGCCAAACATACTTGCCTTCTTGGGATAAACCTGAAGGTGATATATTGCAGTATTATATGTGATTATAACTATAATAATATGTTACAATTTATATATATGAGATATTATTATATAGAATGTGTAGAATACAATACAGATTTAATAAACTAACATTATGTAGAATTTTACATGCACTTTAAGAAGGGAAATGGACTTTATATCTGTTTCCCTGTATTATGTTGGTATGAAAATAATACAAATCACGTAAAATAAGTTGATAAATTCTCCCTATGTGTTTTTTAAAAACCACTTGCATACAATAAACATTATCTATTTCTTGGAAATTTGAAAGAATATATAATAAAATAACATCTGAGTTTCTGCATTAGGAGCAAAGGATGTTGAACTGTATTTTGGCTTATTTAATGTCTTTTCTCTTGTTTCTTGTTCTGTGTTGGCAATATTATGATAGGAAAAAGTTTAACAAGATTATAAAATATACTTTCATAGAACTGTTCATAAAAATTTTACAACTATTATATATTTTTTTGTTTTTAATTTATATTTTACCATCTACCTTTTTCCCTCAATGCCAGATTTTCCTATCTTATCTATCTTAAAAAAAAAATCCAGATTTTTCTTTAGCTACTATTTCCTATTGTTTTAATTCTATGTATCATTAATTTCCACTATTATCTTTAATATTATTTCTGATATCTTTGGGTTTATTCTGAAACACTTCCTCCTCCTGAGTTGAAAGCTTTGCTCATTTACTTTCCATATTTGTTCCTTTTAGAGAAGTGTATTTAATATTTTCAATTTCCCCTATGTGCTTCTTCAGCTGTATCTAGGATATTTTGAGTTTTCTTCTTCATTCAAGAAAATCATTTTGTCATTTTTAATGGTATACCTTCAACAAAAATGTTATTAAAGGGTATAATTTGTAGCTTTTAAGCCATTATTTCATTATTAACATATAATTTCATTGTCTTAAGATTAGAAAACTGTATGATGTATTTTTTGTGTATTACATGTATGTTCAGAAATAATATGAAACCTCTGTTTGCTGAATATAAATCTCTCCATATATTTATACTTATCAGTTAAAATCTATTATTCTATTTTTCTATCCTATGCTTACTTTTTTGTACTTTTGATTTTTGTTTTTGATATTCTTAAATTTTATTTTAATAGATCTGGACACTGTTTCCCACCCCTCTTTAGAAATACTCTTTCACTCTCTTAAGTCATTTTGACCTGAGGCATTTAATTTTTTCCTAATTTATGGTAAAATCTTTATAATTAGTTTGACAATTATTTCATTCCTTCTACTTATTTTTATCTCATTTTAAGACTTCTATTAAATGAATGCTTACAATTCTGCCCTTATCCTTCATATCTCTTAAATTTCACTTAAAAATTTCCACCACTTTTTCCTTTCTTTTTGGCTCCTTCCTACATAATTTACTCATTTGATTTCACAGAAACTTCTTCATTCTGTGACTCTATCCAATTTACTGTTCAATACTTTTTTATAGTTTTTAATATACTATGCCATTTCATACTTAATTTTCCAAATTGCCTCTTGATAATTACTAACTTCTATTTCTGTTCATCAATATCTATTCTTACTTCTTTTAAAAAACCTACGTTCGGACTTTAAAAAGTTATTCTCTCTAGACAATTCTTCTTGGGGATAGGTTGTTTAGCTTTCTGTCTCTCAAAGGAGTTATATTACTCAGAGGTTTTATTATTATTCTCTAGGATCTCATCCTTACCTGGCAATATATACCCAAAGGGAGGGATGGAAGTCCAGACCCTAACTTGTGCCCCTTCAAATAAGTTTAGAGGTGTGTGTGTGTGTGTGTGTGTGTGTGTGTTAGCGCTCATTGAAAAAAGCCTCTGTCATCAAAGTATGGGTCCATTGTGCTTTACTGACCTAGCAAACCTCAGGAGATGGCTCTGTCCCACAGAAACTCCATCTAGAAACTGCTTCCTTCCCAAAGCTATACCCCTTGCTTGTAATCACTTAAAACTTTGGAGTGGATGGGGAGGAAAAAAGGAAGGAATACTCATGAATTGCCTGGGCTAATTGTTATAATCCAGTGTCGGGAATAATTCTAACAGTTTAGGGAACAATCCTTGGACTGACCTTAAGAAGTATGGCCTGTTTCCTGTCACAGAGTAGAATCATAGAGGACAATGTTTGCCCAGTGATATGTGTAAGAAGGTGGTTTGAAAACACACACACATACATGCAGTGAAAAGGTGTTACCCTGCCCTTGGCTCCTAGACCTTCTCCCTTTTGGGTGTCTGTATCATCCTTTACTCAGTCCCACTTTCTCTCTCCAGGGGTTTATCAGGATGTAGCAACATGGCTCTTGGTTTTACAGTATTAGTATTATTTGCAGCATTGGCAAGAAGGGAATCAGAGGATTATATCTGTTTGCTATTTTGCCAGAGCCTAAAACCTATTCCCAAGTATTTCTGATAGGTATATTTCCCTCCATGTTGACAACCTTTAATATTTGTCCACTATAAATAATTTTTGCTATTAGTTTAGATAAGATAGTGTTTCTTTTATTTAAAAATGTGTTAACATGTTTTTGTAATTACCTGAAATCAATGTTCTTTTTTCAGGAATGTATATATAACGTGTCAAGGCATCTGTATAACTTTATGCAGACTGCATTACATGGACAGCATCTCATATCTAAACATCAATATTACTGGGTATGTTTTATTTGATTATGGTAGATAATTCTTTGCATTATTTACTTTTACATGTTTCATTTGTCTTTCTTATCTACTTCTATGAGTGAAAACTTTCAGTGTTACTTGTTCAGTTGTGTCTGACTCTTTGTGACACCATGGACTATAGCCTGCCAAGCTTCTCTGTCCATGGAATACTCCAGGCAAGACTACCAGGCTGGATAGCCATTCCCTTCTCCAGGGGATCTTCCTGACCCAGGAACTGAACCCAGGTCTCCTATATCTCAGGCAGATTCTTTTACCATCTCAGCCACAAGGGAAATCTTTTATGAGTGAAATCAATCTCTATTATCTCACATTTTTTTAATAGAATATTCTTTTTAATAAATTGTTACATGTTCATCCAGGAATAAAAGCCATGACTACGTATAGCTATTCCTTGAATATTGAAAGAATTAACCAGTTAATCCATCCATGGATTGAACTATATGAAATTTCTAATACCCAACTAATTTTGACCTAGGAAAACAGACATTTCATGTTTTTATCCATATGAATATTGGAAAGAACACTTCCTATTGCTCTAATCAAGTTTTTACTTTGTTGACAGAAAACATTGATATACTGATATTACTTTTTTGATTAAATGGAAAAGCATTCTTACTTCTTTCCCAAATCTACCACAAACATTTAGAATGATATGCATATGTATGTTTCAAGAACAATTTTAGAGAAATTTTTTTTAAAAACCTATCATTTTATTTACTAATCTTCTTGCCTATTATGTTTTAGACAAAACAGAGAAAAATTCAGTTTCATTTACCTATTGCTTGTCTTGCTCATTCCAGCCTTTCTTGGAAGGCATACATGGGAAAAACACACCAGTGAACCAAGAACTTATGGGAGAGTCTTTCGAGTTCATTTTCTGGGTGAGTGCTGCTCTACCCGACCATCAAAACAAAGAAGCTTCTAGGAAGCTAAAAATTAAAAAAAATAAGGAGAAAGAATGAGTCACAAGAGCGTCTTACCCTTTTACTAAGAGGGAGATTGAATAAAGAATTTGGAAAATCACTGCAACTTATGCATATGTGCGTAGTTCCCACGGACTATTCTATTATTCAAGTTAAAAGAAAAGTATGAAATTGAAAGTCACTCAGTTGTGTCAGACTCTTTGTGACCCCATGGACTATACAGTCCATGGAATCCTCCAGGCCAGAATACTGGAGTGGGTAGCCTTTCCCTTCTCCAGGCGATCTTCCCAGTCCAGGGATCAAACCCAGATCTCCTGCATTGCAGGCAGATTCTTTACCAGCTGAACTACTTTTCAAGTTAATTATACATTATAATTATTTTGTGAGGCTATGAAATTCCAGAAAATATAACATTAAAATGTCACTGGTCATGTTAATGTAATTTATCATAAATTAAACTGATAGAAATTTGAGGATTTTAAAGATAAAGTCCCCTTGGATAGAGTCTGGTATACATTTTCTACATGAAATATGATTCAAAATTGAAAGATAATTAAATTTCCAGGGCAAAATATTGAAAAACTTTATGTGACCCCTGTGTTAACTTCAATTTTCATTTAAAAGGTAAGATAGCAGAGGGACTTTCCTGGTGATCCAATGGTAAAGAATCTGTCTTACAATACAAGGCTGGATTCAATCTCTGGTCAGGTAACTAAGATCCCACATGTGCTGTGAAGCAACTAAGCCCACATGCTGCAACTACTCTGCCACATGCCACATTGAAAGAGTCTACATGCTGCACATGTGAGAGTTGGACTGTGAAGAAGGCTGAGCGCAGAAGAATTGATGCTTTTGAACTGTGGTGTTGGAGAAGACTCTTGAGAGTCCCTTGGACTGCAAGGAGATCCAACCAGTCCATTCTGAAGGAGATCAACCCTGGGATTTCTTTGGAAGGAATGATGCTAAAACTGAAGCTCCAGTACTTTGGGCACCTTATGCGAAGAGTTGACTCTAGAAGAATTGATGCTTTTGAACTGTGGTGTTGGAGAAGACTCTTGAGAGTCCCTTGGACTGCAAGGAGATCCAACCAGTCCATTCTGAAGGAGATCAACCCTGGGATTTCTTTGGAAGGAATGATGCTAAAACTGAAGCTCCAGTACTTTGGGCACCTTATGCGAAGAGTTGACTCATTGGAAAAGACCCTGATGCTGGGAGGGATTGGGGGCAGGAGGAGAAGGGGACGACCGAGGATGAGATGGCTGGATGACATCATGGACTCAATGGACGTGAGTCTGAGTGAACTCAGGGAGTTGGTGATGGACAGGGAGACCTGGCGTACTGCGATTCATGGGGTCGCAAAGAGTCGGACATGACTGCGCGACTGAACTGAACTGAACATGCTGCACTGACAGATTCCCCGTGACTCAACGAATATCCCACAAATTGCAACCAAGACATGATGCAGCCAAATAAATATTTCTTTTAAATCAATTGGTCAAAAGATAAATATCAGTTCAGTTCAGTCGTTTAGTCATGTCCGATTCTTTGTGACCCCATGAATTGCAGCACGCCAGCCCTCCCTATCTATAACCGATTCCTGGAGTCCACTCAAACTTCCCACAAATTGCAACCAAGACATGATGCAGCCAAATAAATATTTCTTTTAAATCAATTGGTCAAAAGATAAATATCAGTTCAGTTCAGTCGTTTAGTCATGTCCGATTCTTTGTGACCCCATGAATTGCAGCACGCCAGCCCTCCCTATCTATAACCGATTCCTGGAGTCCACTCAAACCCATGTCCATTGAGTCAGTGATGCCATCTAACCATCTCATCCTCTGTCGTCCCCTTCTCCTCCTGCCCTCAATCTTTCCCAGCATCAGGGTCTTTTCAACTGAGTCAGCTCTTCACATCAGTGGCCAAAGTCTTAGAGTTTCAGCTTCAACATCAGTCCTTCCAATGAACATTCAGCATTGATCTCCTTTAGGATGGACTGGTTGGATCTCCTTGCAGTCCAAGAGACTCTCAAGAGTCTTCTCCAACACCACAGTTCAAAAACATCAATTCTTCAGCGTTCAGCTTTCCTTATAGTCCAACTCTCACAACCATACATGACCACAGGAAAAACCATAGCCTTGATTAGATGGACCTTTGTTGACAAAGTAATGTCTCTGCTTTTGAATATAATATCTAGGTTGGTCATAACTTTCCTTCCGAGGAGTAAGCATCTTTTAATTTCATGGCTGCAGTCACCATCTGCAGTGATTTGGGAGCCCAGAAAAATAAAGTCTGACACCGTTACACTGTTTCCCCATCTATTTCCCATGAAGTGATGGGACCAGATGCCATGATCTTCATTTTCTGAATGTTGAGCTTTAAGCCAACTTTTTCACTCTCCACTTTCACTTTCATCAAGAGGCTCTTTAGCTCTTCTTCACTTTCTGCCATAAGGGTGGTGTCATCTACATATCTGAGATTATTGATATTTCTCCCAGCAATCTTGATTCCAGCTTGTGCTTCCTCCAGCCCAGTGTTTCTCATGATGTACTCTACATATAAGATAAATAAGTAGGGTGACAAGATACAGCCTTGACATACTCCTTTTCCTGTTTGGAACCAGTCTGTTGTTCCATGTCCAGTTCTAACTGTTGCTTCCTGACCTGCATACAGATTTCTCAAGAGGCAGGTCAGGTGGTCTGCTTTCCCATCTCTTTCACAATTTCCCCAGTATATTGTGATCCACACATTCAAAGGCTTTTTCATAGTCAATAAAGCAGAAATAGATGTTTTTCTGGAACTCTCTTGCTTTTTCAATGATCCATGGGATGTTGGCAATTTGATAGTGGAGAGAAATAGGTAATTAGTCTTTGTATCTTCAGAAAATATATTTCAGAATGTACTCACTGATTCCAGGATTGTTTGGGTTCATTAGATCTAAGTCTGTGTTAGAGACACCCTCCTCTCTATTCACTTTGTTCTTGCTCCCCCTGTGGTTTTGGTGATTCCCAGCCCTCCTCTTTTAAGAATTCAAATCTATTGCTTCTTTGGTGACCTGTTTCAAAGCTTATCTCTTAAAGCAGGATCTCTTAAATATCCCCTCCCCAATACACACAAAAATTTTCTACTCTCAGGTAGGAAAGCTGATTTTTATTCCTAGGAGAATGAGCCACACCCTTTATATTCCACAAAACTCTTTCTCATCTCTTAGATTTTCATTACTAAAGACTTTTTTGTGTTAAACATCACCCTCTCCTTGAAATTCTCTTCTGAAAATACAAGTATCTGGGGAAGATCTAACATAAGACCCTTAATACTTCAGTATGATAAGATTACAGTATGTCTGCTCAGCCCAGAAGTCTCATCAGAGTTCTATGTGTGAAAAGTAAGATGTGAGGTCTACTGTTAAATTACCTAGGTTCAAATTCAAGGCTGCAGTATTCTTTTAGAATATTGTCTAACATTTCAATGTACTTTTCATGCCAATATTCTTTGTACATCAGATCTCTTTTCCACATTCCAAATTATTTTATAATTGAAATGTTTGACAGACCTGTTTTTACTGAAAATACTAAAAAGAGAGATGCTAGCTGATCTTGATATTTGCAATATTCACATGCTAATAGATGGAGAAGGCAATGGCACCCCACTCCAGAACTCTTGCCTGGAAAATCTCATGGATGGAGGAACCTGGTAGGCTGCAGTCCATGGGATCGCTAAGAGTCGGACACGACTAAGCGAGTTCACTTTCACTTTTCATTTTACTGCATTGGAGAAGGAAATGGCAACCCACTCCAGTGTTCTTGCCTAGAGAATCCCAGGGACGAGGGAGCCTGGTGAGCTGCCATTTATGGGGTTGCACAGAGTCGGACACGACTGAAGCGACTTAGCAGCAGCATCAGCAGCATGCTAATAGAATATATTTATTCCAAATAGAATATTTGGTATATTAACCTGTTAACAAAATAGATTTTTAGAATATATATGACACAATAGATTTTTAGAATAGGGCAAAGGATGAATATTATAATGAAGGAGATTAGCAATTTACACATTAGCGATATAGATATGAAATCTATCCAACAAAGCAAGGTCCCTTGAAATAATGTACATTCTCAATGTAGCTTTCAGCTCAGCATCACTCCTTAAAGCTCTTATACATGCCTTCAAAAGAGGACAGGTGCTGCACTAAAAATAGACACTCTGATTCCTAGTTACCAACCTTCATTACCTTTACTCTCAATGATCATTTTAATTCTTGTCTTGCCTTATTTGGGGTATTTCTTTCTTCCTGGCTACATTTTCCCTCTCCAGGACAAAATGATTAGTCTTCCCTCAGTCTGTTCCAGTTTGACCTATCAACCCATCACTGCTACCCTCCAACTGGCATCTGGCATTCAAGTAAAAGAAAGAAAACTACATATCAAAAATTATATAAAAAGAGCCCACACTAGATACGAAATTTTAACACCTAGGATTTGTAATCCCTTTCAAAAGTAAGACACACCGTCTTATAAAATGCATTTATATTATTACCCTCTCTAGAGAAACACATTTATTTCTGTTGGGGGAATAATTTAAAAGAAAAATCTTTAAATTTTTAGTTGTTTAGGCTGAGCGCCAAAGAATTGATGCTTTTGAACTGTGGTGTTGGAGAAGACTCTTGAGAATCCCTTGGACTGCAAGGAGATCCAACCAGTCCATTCTGAAGGAGATCAACCCTGGGATTTCTTTGGAAGGAATGATGCTAAAGCTGAAGCTCCAGTACTTTGGCCACCTCATGCGAAGAGTTGACTCATTGGAAAAGACTTTCATGCTGGGAGGAATTGGCAGCAGGAGGAAAAGGGGACGACTGAGGATGAGATGGCTGGATGGCATCACTGACTCAATGGACATGAGTCTAGGTGAACTCCAGGAGTTGGTGATGGACAGGGAGGCCTGGCGTGCTGGGATTCATGGGGTCACAAAAAGTCGGACACGACTGAGCGACTGAACTGAATTGAACTGAACTGAACCCAAGTAAGACTACTCTTGTGTAATCATTGTGGATTAACCATTACTGATGCAGCAATGACAATACATTAAGATTTTTATTGATGGTATGGTGATTCCACAGAGGCTTGACATTGTTGAGCAGAATTTTCCAGTCTCGTTTCGCATTTATTTTCACAAGTAAAGCACAAGCAATTTATAAATATTTAAAAATGTGAATAAAATACCCTATTGAGCCTTTGCTCACTTACAGTCTGGCCTGCTCTTTTATGTTAGAGTAATGGGGTGAGATTGGAATGAATGTAATGGTACTGCATTCAGTCCTGGACAATGGGGCTTATTTCTCCCGTGTGTAGCAGTGGGGGGAAATTAAGGTATATTCTTGCTTTAATTCAAATCACAGACTGCATCATTTTGAAACAATCAGTTATGCTCACTGGCACTCTAAATTAAGATTCTGTCTAAATCAAAGTAACCCAGAGTCTAAACTTTTACAAAGCTACAGAAACCATGGGAGGAGGGCTGGACTGTGAGTTTGCCATTAGCAGACACAAACTATCAATATTACACAAACTGGATAAACAACAACGTCCTACTGTATGGCACAGGGAACAATAGTGAATATTCTATTTTAAAGCATAATGGAAAAGAGCATGGAAAAGAACGTATATAACTGAATCACTTTGCTGTACAGCAGAAATTAATACAACATTCCAACTATACTACAATAAAATTTAAAAGAAAAAAAAAAAAAAGAAGGCCAAGCTGGCAGAGCTGAGCACGGTGGAGAGGGACATAAACCTTTATTTTGCAGCTTCCAAGATGCTAGTGGGGCCTTCCTTTGGAAGAGTTGAGCCCTACCCAAAGTCAACTCCCAACACTTGGCCAGGCCGGGGAAGGGCACTATGGTCCATGGGAAGCAGAGGCCCTACCCAGCAGCCCCTGCGGGAGAAGCGGGGCAAATCTCTGGATGCTACCAGGAAAGAGGTGAGGAGGCGAGGAGGCCTGCCGGAATGAGCTCCACCTGGTTGGCTTCCACAGGGAATCAGTGCCTAGAAGAGCCTCCTTTGCTCCAGATCAGCTGGAACGGTCCAGGTATGGGTATAGGGAGCAGAAGCTTTGCATCTTCACTGCAGCACTGAGTCCACTGGCATTAGGAGCAGCCCTCCCCTGGGTGGGGACCGTGATGGCAGCGGCACTGTGGTGGACCACTGCTGAATGAAGTTTTGATGCGTGGGCACTTGGGTCTCAGGTTCTTGCGCGTATCTTTGAGGTCTTTCTGGAGATGACTGCTGGGATCTCGAAGCTCTCATTAGCCCTGCTGAAAGTAAATTACTTGGAACCTGGGAACAAGTGTTGCTCCATATCCTGCTCGGGTCCCTGGTCCCGAGGAGGAAATATTTCTGTCTCTTCTGGAAGCCCTTGGATGACACTAGCTTCACTACTTGGGAAAGAAATAATTGATCAGTCATAGGATATTGTCAGCTGAGCAGCAGTGACAAAAGAACCATCCAGACAGTGTGGTTTCCTAGGCCTTGGCTCCACTGCCTCTGCACATAAGTCTATCTTGAAAACACTAGTGACCTATCTTGTAAAGCACTTGGTACTTCTCGGTCATATCACCCCAATCTACCCAAGGACATGGGGATATAAAAGTTGAAGAAGAAATGGAAATGTTTGGAAAGAAAAGAGTATCCTTCAAGTTTAAGGAAGCAGTTAAGCAAAAGTAAGCAATATTGGCCATTCAAGAAACAAATTGCACAAAGAAAAGTATCTCTCCCGGTTTCCTCTGCAGCTCTTCACTTACACCCCAACGGAAATACTAGTCTTTCTCCATGATGTATTCAGGGGACATTTGCACATCAAGCTGTAAGAATTTACAGTATTTACTAAGGATGGAGAATTCAGTTCAGTTCAGTCGCTCAGTCGTGTCCGACTCTGCAACCCCATGAATCGCAGCACGCCAGGCCTCCCTGTCCATCACCAACTCCTGGAGTTCACTCAGATTCATGTCCATTGAGTCAGTGATGCCATCCAACCTCATCCTCGGTCGTCCCGTTCTCCTTCTGCCCCCAATCCCTCCCAGCATCAAAGTCTTCAGTGAGTCAACTCTTCACATGAGGTGGCCAAAGTACTGGAGTTTCAGCTTTAGCATCATTCCTTCCAAAGAAATCCCAGGGTTGATCTCCTTCAGAATGGACTGGTTGAGTCTCCTTGCAGTCCAAGGGACTCGCAAGAGTCTTCTCCAACACCACAGTTCAAAAGCATCAATTCTTCGGTGCTCAGCCTTCTTCCCAGTCCAACTCTCACATCCATACATGACCACAGGAAAAACCATAGCCTTGACTAGACGGACTTTTGTTGGGAAAGTAATGTCTCTGCTTTTGAATATGCTATCTAGGTTGGTCATAACTTTTCTTCCAGGAGTAAGTGTCTTTTCATTTCATGGCTGCAGTCACCATCTGCAGTGATTTTGGAGCCCCCAAAAATAAAGTCTGATACTGTTTCCACTGTTTGCCCATCTATTTCCCATGAAGTGATGGGACCGGATGCCATGATCTTCGTTTTCTGAATGTTGAGCTTTAAGCCAACTTTCTCACTCTCCTCTTTCACTTTCATTAAGAAGCTTTTGAGTTCCTCTTCACTTTCTGCCATAAGGGTGGTGTCATCTGCATATCTGAGGTTATTGATATTTCTCCCGGCAATCTTGATTCCAGCTTGTGCTTCTTCCAGTCCAGCATTTCTCATGATGTACTCTGCATAGAAGTTAAATAAGTAGGGTGACAATATACAGCCTTGACGTACTCCTTTTCCTATTTGGAATCAGTCTATTGTTCCATGTCTAGCTCTAACTGTTGCTTCCTAACTGCATACAGATTCTTCAAGAGGCAGGTCAGGTGGTCTGGTATTCCCTTCTCTTTCAGAATTTTCCACAGTTTATTGTGATCCACACAGTCAAGGCTTTGGCATAGTCAATAAAGCAGAAGTAGATGTTTTTCCTGGAACTCTCTTGCTTTTTCCATGATCCAGCGGATGTTGGCAATTTGATCTCTGGTTCCTCTGCCTTTTCTAAAACCAGCTTGAACATCAGGAAGTTCACGGTTCACGTACTGCTGAAGCCTGGCTTGGAGAATTTTGACCATTACTTTGCTAGCGTGTGAGATGAGTGCAATTGTGCAGTATTTTGAGCATTCTTTGGCAAGCCTTTCTTTGGGATTGGAATGAAAGCTGAACTTTTCCAGTCTTGTGGCCACTGCTGAGTTTTCCACATTTTCTGGCATATTGAGTGCAGCACTTTCACAGTATCATTTTTCAGGATTTGAAATAGCTCCACTGGAATTCCATCACCTCCACTAGCTTTGTTCATAGTGATGCTTTCTAAGGCCCACTTGACTTCACATTCCAGGATGTCTGACTCTAGATGAGAGATCGCACCATCATAATATCTGGCTCATGAAGATCTTTTTTGTACAGTTCTTCTGTGTATTCTTGCCACCTCTTCTTAATATCTTCTGCTTCTGTTAGGTCTATATCATTTCTGTCCTTTATCGAGCCCATCTTTGCATGAAATATTCCCTCTGTATCTCTACTTTTCTTGAAGAGATCTCTAGTCTTTCCCATTCTGTTCTTTTCCACTATTTCTTTGCATTGATCACTGAAGAAGGCTTTCTTATCTCTTCTTGCTATTCTTTGTAACTCTGCATTCAGATGCTTATATCTTTCCTTTTCTCCTTTGCTTTTCACTTCTCTTCTTTTCACAGCTATTTGACAGTCCTGCTCAAATAGGCCTTATTGCTTTTTTGCATTTCTTTTCCATGTGGATGATCTTGATACCTGTCTCCTGTACAATGTCACGAACCTCATTCCATAGTTCACCAGGCACTCTATCTATCAGGTCTAGGCCCTTAAATCTATTTCTCACTTGTACTGTACAATCATAAGGGATTTGATTAGGGACCAGTTATAGTGGAAATTTGTTAGACTCATTCTGCTTTCTCTGTGTTTTGATTAGCCTTTGTTTTGTTTGTTTGTTTTGCATATGGGTAGCCAGAAGGGGCATACATGTGTGTGCATATAGCTGAATGATTCATCTTCTGGAGCTGTTACAACTAATTTTTTAATGAAACAATTATTTATTGTGGTTAGCATTTGGCTTTAGTCAGATGATGAGAAATTAGATAAATATTCCAGTAAAGACTATATTTTGAAATCCCGCCCCGTGGATTAGAGAGAGAAGGATGTGGACTTCCAAAATACATAGAGGATGATAATGTACCTGCTTCCACATGTTTATTCACTGTTCATGATGCTTCCTCTTCAGATGGACTCTAAATAAGTGTTTCCTCTTGCTGGTTGACTTAACTTTGCTTGAAGAACTGGTGAGCAGAGAGGAGAGCATTACAGTGAATTGAAAACGCATGAACTGTTCAATAATATCTAATACCATATATGGTTTTATTCAGACATTTTGGGACAAAATGTCTGGTTCTGTCCTACTCTCCATTGTTAAGGAAACTTAACAATGTGTCATTATTTATGTTGTTTATACCCCTTTCCCTCAAAGGTCTTAGCAAACTTAGAAAATGAGTAATAGGTAGGGCAAATAGAAGTTCTCAGAAAAAGTCCTGCCTTTTTCATAGATTAAAAACATGACTATCTTTGGACATCTTCAGTAATTTGAAAAGTACACCCCACTGAGGTTGAGACAAATAATTTAAAAGATGGCCCCAAGCATGTTTAGACATTGGGACATGAGGCAAGTTTAAAGGAATTGTGAAATAAGCTCTTAAATTTTTTTTTTTTTTGTACAAAGTTTTAGTGGGTTTTTCTTTTCAATTAAATACTCCCTGTCTTGCACCCTTTTCCACCTCATTTTTAGAATGTTCTCTTGCAGTGACGGTTAGCAGTGCAGTTACATATGGCCAAGGGGCTAACAAAATATTCCACTGGGATATTAGGAGCTTAATTTGTGGGATAAATCTCTGTTCTCAGGCCTCTGCTCTCAGACCCCACAGGGCTGTCAAGCAGTGCTGGAGGGCAGTAGGACTTGGTTATAACTTTTATAGCATTTCACATGACTCTAAGACAATTGTTTTCCACTAGAGTTCAGATGAAGCTGTTAGTTCCTTAGGAGTCCCTCCATCTGGGTTTCCATTAATCTTTGTAAGAGGCTCAAATCTTTCACACTCATACTTTGTCTGCATCTGCAGCAGGATGACGGTGGATGGAACAAATTATTCTTATTGTTTTCTGGTATCCTTGCTCATTACAAAATATTCCATAAAAGATGGCACCTTGTGGGTGGGATTTGTTAAAGAGAACAAAATAAGAATGATTTAAAGAGATTTTTGTTTTAAAATACATTTTTCTGGAAAGATCTTTGTGCATGTGTGTGTAGGGGGGAGCGGAGGTTAGATGTTAACCTAAGGATTATTGAAGTTAATTTAGATTAGAGACGTTCACCCTTTATTGGGATATAGGTCTAGGCTTTTAGAATAAGGTTAACATTACATAAAGCAAAATAGTCCACTTTAGTGACTAGTGCATGTACAGTTTTTCCCAAACATGAGCAGTCATGCAGCATCTCTGAAATCAAACTACAGAATATTTATATAACTCCAAACAGTTTTCTTATTCTCCTTTGTACTAAATTCTCTTCACTTACCCTAGTCCCTAACAAGCACTGATCTGATTTTGCCCCCACAGTTTTGCCTTTTCCAGAAAGTCCTATAAATGAATCCAGCATGAATATAGGCTTCGTGTCTGGCTTTTTTGACTTAGCATAATCCTTTTGAGATTCCTCCATGTTCCTTTCATGTGTCGATCGGTTCAGTTCAGCCACTCAGCTGTGTCTGACTCTTTGCAACCCCATGGACTGAAGCACACCAGGCTTCCCTGTCCATCACCAACTCCCAGAGCTTGCTCAATCTCACGTCCATCCAGTCAGTGATGCCATCTAACCATCTCATCCTCTATTGTCCCCTTCTCATCCTGCCTTCAGTCTTTCCCAGCATCAGGGTCTTCTCCAATGAAAAGTATTGCATCAGTTGGCCAAAGTATTGGAGGTTCAGCTTTAGCATCAGTCTTTCTAATTAATCTTCAGGACTGATTTCCTTTATGATTGACTGGTTTGATCTTCTTGCAGTCCAAGGGACTCTCAAGAGTCTTCTCTAGCACCACAGTTCAAAAGCATTGATTCTTCAGTGCTCAGCTTTCTTTGTGGTCCAGCTCTCACATCTATACATGACTACTGGAAAAATCATAGCTTTGACTATATTGACCTTTCTCAGCAAAGTAATGTCTCTGCTTTTTAATATGAAGTCTAGGTTTGTCATAACTTTTCTACCAAGGATCAAGCGTCTTTTAATTTCATGGCTGCAGTCACCATCTGCAGTGATTTTGAAGCCCACAAAAATAAAGTCTGTCACTGCTTCCATTGTGTCCACATCTATTTGCCATGAAGTGATGGAGTCAGATGACCTTCATTTTTTGAATATTGAATTTTAAGCCGCGTTTTCACTCTCCTCTTGCACTTTCAAGAGACTCTTTAGTTCCTCTTTACTTTGTGCCATAAAGGTGGTGTCATCTGCATATCTGAGGTTATTATATTTCTCCTGGCAATCTTGATTCCAGCTTGTACTTCATCTAGCCCAGCATTTCACATAGTCTACTCTGCATAGAAGTTAAATAAGCAGGGTGACAGTATACAGCCTTGACATACTCCTTTCTCAATTTGGAACCAGTCCATTGTTCCGTGTCCTTTTCTATCTGTTTCTTCTTGACCTGCATACAGATTTCTCAGGAGGCAGGTAAGGTGGTCCAGTATTCCCATCTGTTTAAGAATTTTCCACAGTTGGTTGTGATCCACACAGTCAAAGGCTTTAGCATAGTCAATGAAGCAGAAGTAGATGTTTTTCTGGTATTTTCTTGCTTTTTAGATGATCCAACAGGTTTTGGCAATTTGATCTCTGGTTCTTCTCCCTTTTCTAAATCCACCTTAAACATTTTGAAGTTCTCAATTCATGTACTGTTGAAGTCTAGCTTGAAGAATTTTGAGCATCACTTTGTTAGTGTGTGAGATGAGTGCAATCGTGCGGTAGTATGAACTTTATGACCAACCTAGGTAACATATTCAAAGCAGAGACATTACTTTGCCAAAAAAAGTCCATCTAGTCAAGGCTATGCTTTTTCCAGTGGTCATGCATGGATGTGAGAGTTGGACTGGGAAGAAAGCTGAGCTCCGAAGAATTGATGCTTTTGAACTGTGGTGTTGGAGAAGACTCTTGAGAGTCCCTTGGACTGCAAGGAGATCCAACCAGTCCATCCTAAAGGAAATCAGTCCTGAGTGTTCTTTGGAAGGACTGATGCTAAACCTGAAACTCCAGTACTTTGGCCACCTCATGCGAAGAGTTGACTCATCGGAAAAGACCCTGATGCTGGGAGGGATTGGGGGCAGGAGGAGAAGCGGACGACAGAGGATGAGACGGTTGGATGGCATGATTGACTCAATGGACATGAGTTTGGATAAACTCGGGAGCTGGTGATGGACAGGGAGGCCTGGCGTGCTGTGATTCATGGGGTCGCAAAGAGTTGGACACGACTGAGCAACTGAACTGAACTGATGAACCTTCTTTGGCATTGCCTTTCTTTAGATTGAAATAAAAATTGACCTTTTCCAGTCCTGTGGCCACTGCTGAGTTTTCCAAATTTGCTGACATATTGAGTCCAGCCCTTTCACAGCTTCATCTTTTAGGATTTGAAGTAGCTATACTGGAATTCCATCCCCTCCATTAGCTTTGTTCATAGTGATGCTTCCTAAGGCCCGCTTGACTTTACATTCCAGGATGTCTGGCTCTAGGTGAGTGATCATATCAGCATTGTGGTTATCTGGGTCATTAAGATATGTTTTGTACAGTTCTTCTGTGTGTTCTTGCCACCTCTTCTTAATATCATCTGCTTCTGTTAGGTCCATAATGTTTCTGTCCTTTATTGTGCCCATTTTTGCATGAAATGTCTCCTTGGTATCTAAAATTTTCCTGAAGAGATCTCTAGTCTTTCCCATTCTATTATTTTCCTCTATTTCTTTACATTGATCACTGAGGAAGGCTTTTTTTTTTTTTTAATCTCTCCTTGCTATTCTTTGGAACTGTGCATTCAGATGGTAATATCTTTCCTTTTCTCCTTTACCTTTCACCTTTCTTCTTCTCTCAGGTATTTATAAGGCCTCCTCAGAAAATAATTTTGCCTTTTTGCATTTCTTTTTCTTGGGGATGGTTTTGATCACCGCCTCCTATACAATGTTATGAACCTCTGTCCATAGTTCTTCAGGCACTCTGCCTGTCAGATCTAATCCCTTGAATCTATTTGTTACTTCCACTGTATAATCATAAAGGATTATATTTAGGTCATAACTGACTGGTCTAGTGGTTTTCCCTACTTTCTTCAATTTAAGTCTGAATTTTGCAATGAGGAGTTTATGATCTGAGCCACAGTCAGGTCCTGGTCTTGTTTTTGCTGACTGTATAGAGCTTCTCCATCTTTGGCTGCAAAGAATTTATCAGTCTGATTTTGGTATTGACCATCTGGTGATGTCCATGTGTAGAGTTGTCTCTCGTGTTGTTGGAAGAGGATGTTTGCTATGTTCATTGTGTTCTCCTGGCAAAATTCTGTTAGCCTTTGCCCTGCTTCATTCTGTGCTCCAAGGCCAAACTTTGCTTTTACCCCAGGTATCTCTTGACTTCCTACTTTTGCATTCCAGTCCCCCATGGTGAAAAGGACATCTTTTTTTGGTGTTAGTTCTAGAAGGCCTTGTAGGTCTTCATTGAACTTTTCAACTTCAGCTTCTTTGGCATTAGCGTTTGGGGCATAGACTTGGATTACTGTGATATTTAATGATTTGCCTTGGAAATGAACAGAGATAATTTGTCATTTTGAGATTGCACCCAAGTACTGCATTTCAGACTCTTTTGTTGACTATGAGGTTTACTCCATTTCTTCTAAGGTATTCATGCATCAATAGTTTGTTCCTTATTTCTTTTGAGTATCATCATTTTATGTATATGTATTTACATATATACTTTTTTATGTGAATGTACTACAATTTAGTAACTATAATAATAGGTGAACTTTTGAGTTATTTCTGGTTTTGGGTTATTATGAAGAAAATGACTTTAACCATTCACATACAAGTCTCTGTGTGGCCAAAAGTTTTCATGTGCCTCTATAAAATAACTAGAAGTGGGGTTGATAGATTATGTAATTATATATTTAGTATTATAATAGACTGCCAAACTTTTCCACCATGGCTAAACCTTGCTGGTGATTGTATTACCCTTGCAAGATATAAACATTCCAACTGCTCCAAATCTTCACCAGTGCTTGGTATTGTCATGTTTGAAAAGTGAGGGGCATTGTTTGTTTTTTCTTTATGATTCTGTTTATGTAGCTATATCTCTTTGTGTTTTTGATTAAATTTGCCTAATGACTAACAATGCTTCATATGTGTATGTGTCTAGGTATAATGATGTTGTATATGCATGTTACAATGCACATACTGTTTTAAACAATGAGGAAATATTCATAATCCCCACCTTGGGAAACTGAGCATGACATTGTGGAAAAAGTGAGAACTTTGAAATTGGGCAGATGAGGGCTTGTATTCTGACAGGTTGTATAGACCTCTGTGTTCTTGCTTCCTCATTTCTTAGGTGACAGTGATAATACCAGCCCCATATAGCTGTTAGAAGAATTACAGTAAGATAGCATATCTAGTAAGGCTAGCTGAATTCTACAATCCCTTTTCCTTTTAGGATGGTGCTGGCCTTAATATATATGAAGCGTCTGCAAAAATAACCTTCATAGATGTTTGATGTCTGAAATTTTGGAAGCCAGAAACTTCAGCTCTTGAGTGCCCTAGGTGGAAGGAGAAGCCTTGGAAGTGTAACAAGAAATAATGAGTGACCCTCTAAAGAGTCAGTGAGTCCTCTGGTGTTCTGCATCATTCATCTTTGCCATGTATAAACTCTTGTCCTGATTTTTAATTATATGGAGAAATAGCTTCCCTCTCACTGGGCCATGTGTTTTACAAGGACAGGGACAGGGACCATGTGCTACTCACCCCTACATCCTTTTGGTTGAACACCATCTGGCTTGAGGTCACCTGGTACCTTGACGGTGTTGTGCCTACAGCCTGAAGATTGGTAGAAGGAAACCATGGTTTGTCATGGGACTGAGAACAGCCAGTGTTTGAGATTTATCGGAAGGTTAATGTTTAGTATCAAGTGTACATCCTCTCTGTTGTTGTGTGTTAGTCGCTCAGTCACATCCGACTGTTTGCAAGGCCATGATCTGTAGCTCATCAGGCTTCTGTCCATGGAATTCTCCAGGCAAGACTACTGGAGCGGGTGGCTGTTTCCTTCTCCAGGGCATGTTCTCGACCCAGGGATGGAACCTAAGTCTTCCCTCTAGGTGATGTTTATGTACTCAGCTTGGCAAACTTAGCTGGAGAGCTCTAGGAGTCTATGGAGAATATATATTTGTCCCTGCTCAAGCCAAGAGCACACACAGTTCTGCTGCCCCCAAACTCAAGTAACCCAGGTTTCCAAAGAAATCTGCCCTTTGAGATGCAGGATGAAATGGACTCAAACCCTAATCTATATGCAGAGGAAGCTTGGATTTTTGCTAATTCATTTGGATTTAAGAATTATTGCTATACTCTATATGCTCTTCCTTTGTCAAACAGCAAAACAAACCACATAACAGTAAATATTAGATATCTTCATGCTCATAAAATTCTTGTTTCTTCAAATTCAGTCCAGCATCCTGATTTGCTGCCTAGATTTCTTTCTTTTGCCTCTCTACCTAGAGTAAATTAAATAGAACAGTACAACTTTGTCTCATGAAAACCAAAAGTTTGCTTCCGTTTTTTAATAAAGATTATATTTTCTCTTTGTTCTTGACTTTCCTGTATAGGAATTTCCATTTCCATGGTTCTGGTTCTAGATTTCATCATTTCTTTTAAAATTTTTCCTACAATCTCTTATTTACATTCTTTTAATATGACCAGATGTGTTTCTTAAGTATAGATATACTCACAGACTCCTTGGGGGAAAAGGGGATGTCTCATGTCCTTGCTTATAAAATAATTACAAGTTTCTTGCTATTAGTATATAAAATCTTTCACAGTCTGGCCACAAATTAACTTTTGCCAATGAACTTTTAACTTACATATATGAAATAACTCAAAATACTTAAAGTATATCCCTAAGCCACTCCATCTTATGAGTTCAAGACCAACATTTCCAAATGCCCTAGAGCTGGTCCTCGTGGATGTCTCTTCCAAACACTTTAAGATCAAAATGGCCCAAATCAAGTTAATTATTTTTGTTATTTTTACCTTCCTAAAATAATCCTCAAAGGATTAATAATGATAGTCATATTATAAGTAGATGTAGGTATAACTTTAGGGTGAGCCCATGAGCTGTTTGCTTTCTAGTGGCCCAGGAATGAATAGCTATGGGAATTGAAGATGTTCTGATACATCCTATGATACCTGAGGCTCGTTGGATGTTGAGTATTTTGGAATGGGTATAGTTAGCTGGTTAAGCAGATTTAAAATTTCGTCACTGATTGAACAATTGAAACTGAAATTATGTAATTTGTCACTTAATGCTAGGTCTGGAAGCATCACTTGAGTGGCCTTTCTAAATTAAGAGAACCACAGGCAAGTTGCTTTGCATTGCTTTAATACAGAGGTGTCATAGCTTGACAAATTGGCATCCTTCTCAACACTCCTTTTATGCAAGCGGTTACTGGGATGAGGTGGGTGTGAATTTGCATAGGGACCAAGGAATCTCGTAGGAACAAATGGGTTGAGACTGCAACTCCTTTTACTTTGAGTTTCTATATTTTCTGAATGATTTTAGTGTATGCAAATTAAGTTCCTTGACAGGCAATTATCTCTTTCCCATGTGCTTCACCTCTCCCCCATCTAAGAGAATGACCAAAGGAGGTCTTATGATGAAAGGAGAGGAGTGTAAACTGAAGACTGGGCTCGAAGCCTTGTCTGTTGAGTGAGGAACAGACAAACTGAATGTGGCATGTGATTGAGTCCTGACTTTTCTTGTGATCCAGCAGTGCTGTCATAGTGGATATGTTTGGCAGCAGTGGCATAGCTCCAGGTGCCATGGGATGGAAGTTAATGAGGTAACATACAGTAGTGATTAAGTGCATAGAGTCCTCAGCCAGATTGCTGACCTCAAAATCCACTTCGGGCAAGTTACTTGTCAGTACCTCAGTTGATTCATCTGTAATATGAGGATACTAATATTACATATTTTCTAAGAGTGTGAAGAGGATTGAGTGACTGATTATTTATAAAGTGCTTAGAATAATCTATTGTTCATATTAAGTGCCATTTAAGTGTTTGTAATTAAATGAAATCTCAGGAAGCCAGGGGCATATCAACCTTGATCAAGTATGTCAGTAGTCTCTAGAAACTAGATTTGCTTCATAGGGATTAAAATATCTAACACTTTCAGTTCAGTTCAGTTCAGCCACTTAGTCATGTCCGACTCTGCGACCCCATGAATCGCAGCACGCCAGGCCTCCCTGTCCATCACCAACTCCCGGAGTTCACTCAAATCACGTCCATTGAGTCAGTGATGCCATCCAGCCATCTCATTCTCTGTCGTCCCCTCTCCTCCTGCCCCCAATCCCTCCCAGCATCAAAGTCTTTTCCAATGAGTCAGCTCTTCGCATGAGGTGGCCAAAGTACTGGAGTTTCAGCTTTAGCATCATTCCTTCCAAAGAAATCCCAGGGTTGATCTTCTTCAGAATGGACTGGTTGAATCTCCTTGCAGTCCAAGGGACTCTCAAGGGTCTTCTCCAACACCACAGTTAGAAAGCATAATTTCTTCGGCATTCAGCCTTCTTCACAGTCCAACTCTCACATCCATACATGACCACAGGAAAAACCATAGCCTTGACTAGATGGACCTTAGTCGGCAAAGTAATGTCTCTGCTTTTGAATATGCTATCTAGGTTGGTCATAACTTTTCTTCCAAGGAGTAAGCATCTTTTAACTTCATGGCTGCAGTCACCATCTGCAGTGGGAGTTACCTAATAAATAAGATATTGCTTTTCTATAGTTTTATTTTCGTTTCCTTGTATATGCCTGGATATTTTTCAAATTAGAATACAATATAGCTGTGATGTTTTGTTTAAAAACATATAACTGAGTGTCCTGTAACAATTCAAACAATTTTTCCCATGATAATTTTTAAGCTAATTGTACAAATGTAAATTCAAATGTTTTCATAGTGTTACATAAGGCTATAGTCTCTGGGCTTATATGTATAAGTACCGAGACGTATATAAGTCTGGCAAGTTGCAATTCCTGTTTATAATCAACACCAGAATAAAAAAAAACTAGACTGCTTTCAAAAGTCCTATCCCATGAGAAATGGCATATCACATTCATTCTTCTGTATTGTTTTGTGGCCTGAAACTGGACATCGCCCCATTTTGTTAACCTCAAGAGATTCTGTCAGACATTTGGCCATCCTCTTTCACTAAAACTAAAAACTACTTTGCATTTTTTTTAAAATGCATTGTTGACCCCTCCCAGTAACCATGATAGAATGACAATACCAAGGAAATAAATGGCAGCATTAGCAAATTCAAACATTGTTTCCTTTCATTGCTTCAAGACTAGAACTATTGTACCTTAGACAAGGTCGGCCTCTGTAGGAAAGCCACAGACTTAAATTGTGAGATCTCTGCATTTGGTAATCCTTCTCAGCAGATCATTGTTATAAAATCAAGCAGGATATATTTTACACCTGAGACGTAAATGAAATGACTTTGCAAAATATGAATGCTTCATCTAAATTATAGCTAAAACATTTTTTATTAACTCACTTATCCACGAGTCATTTATTAAACAGTTTAGATTTTTGGAATATGATCACAGGTGAAATTGCACAAAAAGATGACCAATAATGACCACAAATATCACAAGGTTTTTTCAGGTTCCCATTTAGTTCTACTTTAAATCCAATTCCTACAAGTTTGAGAGCCTGATTTTTCAACCCATGTAGATTATAATTTGTATGTTTTAGGAGGCTAAGTCCAGAAGACATAAACGTAGTTAGGTCATCACCTGATTGACTTTGACAATGCAGAAAAACCGTAAAAAAATAGATTCAGCATCTCACAAAAAAATGTGAGGTTATTGATTTTAAGGGTAAGCAGTCCATGGGGTTGTTAAGAGTCGGACACAACTGAGCGACTTCTCTTTCACTTTTCACTTTCATGCGTTGGAGAAGGAAATGGCAACCCACTCCAGTGTTCTTGCCTGGAGAGTCCCAGGGACGGGGGAGCCTGATGGGCTGCTGTCCTATGGGGTGGCACAGAATCGAACACGACTGAAGCGACTTAGCAGCAGCAGCAGCAGCAGCTATGTATACTTCAATAATACTAAAGAATATGCTACAGAATACTGAACAAATATTTTGAGTTATTGGAAGTAGGTTATTTTAACACATTTTAGGAAGTTTTCATTTAAAAATATTGTGTGGGGGGTGGAGGGAATGGTTAAATTGGCAAACTCCTATAACTGAGAAATGCGCTTACATTCAACAGCTCATTCTCTGTGGCCATCCTGTATCTGTAGTTTTAACCAAGAACGCCATAAAACATAATCATCCAATGTTTTCTAATATTTTATCCTTATTTTTAAATCAGAAGATTTAGGAATAAGATCTATATCATATAGAACAAGCTGAATTCTAGTCTAAGAGTTCATGCAGTTATTTTAGAAAGTCTTTGTTTATCTAGAATTTTATCTATTTTCAGTGTCACAAAAGAGAACAAGAAGATGAAAGTTGATCTTTCTTTCTGCTCCTCTACCACCTTATTCATTCTGCAACTAATACATATAGACATCACTCAACATCTTGGCTGATTGTTTCCAGGACCTCTACAGAAACCAAAATCCATGGATGCTCAACCCTTTATATAAAAATGGCATAGTATTTGCATATAACCTACACATGTGCTTATGTGCTTGTGCTTAATCACTCAGTCGTGTTCGACTCTGCAACCCCATGGACTGTAGCCCGCCAGGCTTCTGTGTCCATGAGTTTTCTCAGGCAAGAAAACTGGAGTGGGTTGCCATTTCCTCCTCCAGGACATCTCCCTGACTCAAGTATTGAACCCTCATCTCTTGTGTCTCTTGCATTGACAGGTGGATACTTTACCATTTGAGCCACCTGGGAAGCCCAGCCTGTGCATACCTTCCATATACTTTAAATCACTTCTAGATTGCATATAATGCTTAATATAAATGCTATATAAACAGTTGTAAGCACAATATAAATGTTATGTAAATAGTTGCTGGTGCACAGCAAATTCAAGTTTTCCTTTTTGGAACTTGCTGGAATTTTTTTTCTGAAAATTTTCTATTCTTGATCAGTTGAATTCAAGGATATGGAAGCTGCACATCCAGAGGGCTACCTGCAGTTGAGAGGTTCTGTGTGTACTTCATTCTTCCTCAAGTTTACCTTTGCTTGATAGAACAAAAAACTTGAAAATGTACCCCTTAAGTTCAGAGAACTCTAGAAGCATGGGAGGTAAAAAGGAAACCAATTCCTAGAATGTGCCAGAAAGAATGATGTGAATGACATGATAACAGTGTGGGACATTTACAACTGAAACCAGATTTCAAAGATATGCCTCAATAATATAGATAGGTACTGAGATGCCCAATTTTTGTATGGCTGAGGAAAACTCTGGAAATTAAGTTGCCAACCTATCACAAACTGGTACAAGTAATACATATGTCCTCCACCTGTGTTCACTTTGCAAATTTCATGACAAAAAGTTTAGGAGTAAGACAATGCAAATTCATTATGGATTCAAGTATCCTGTCCACCTTATCATTGTTCTAACTTCTCACAAGTATCCTTATTACATCTAAGTAGTATTTCTTCCCTAGAGTCAGTTATGGCCGTAAGAGCACAAATGAACTTCAGTAGACAGAGTAAACTCATTTGTTTTGTAAAATTTTAAATTATTCTTACCTAAGTATAGGAAAATAAAGTACTTGATTCATCACTGAGTTTATTTATGGTTGTTAATATTTTCCTACATCAAATTACTTGCTCCTTCATAAGATTCATCAAGCTAACCTTTTGACACTTGTTCAAACATGATAATCATACATCCTTTTCCTATTGCCATTTTGAATGTATTTGGAGAAAACACAAAAGATGATTTGAACTGTGAAACCTATGGCATATAGTCTCACCATATTCACCTGCATTCTAAAAAATTATTTTGATTTGTGTTTTGCTTACTCTTCTATATTTCTTGCTTATGAGACTTTTCATTGCTTTGGATTAAAATTAAGGATCTTTTATGCATTGACAATTGATTTGTTGGAGAGGGTTTAAATTTGATTGCAGGAAGTACAAATGATACTTTCTCATTAGAATTTTAATAAATTTCATATTTTGTTATAATCCTAATGTCTTTCACCTTTAACAGCACAAGCTGCCAGCATAAGAAGCATGTTTTACATCATGGGGTCACTGAGTAGATTGTAGTTTCATTAGTACAAGCCTTGGGTAAAACTGGAATAGGTGACATTTGGCTTTGTTATTCATAATCTCATCTTTATTTATTTTATTTTGTTTTTTTTGGTTTTTTTTTTTGCTTTCTCTGAAACTGGTACAGCTGGTATTCCTTCTGGCCTCGAGCACCCCTGTGTGCTGTCCTTCCTTCTATCGACTCATACTTGTTGCCTTAGGAAACGTCTGATTTCAGCTTTCATCTCTTTGTATGAATTCAGGTCTAGGTGTTACTCATATTGTGGAGGCAAAATTGATTGATTGGTCTCCTACTTAAAGTATTTCAGGCATCACTGAGGGTGGAAGAGGGGGCAGAGGGCCTTCTCCAGTGACCTAGGGGTAAGGTCAGCCTTGATGTCAGGAGCTCAGGTAGTCCAAGGGGGGTAAAAATGAAAAAGAAAGAAATCTGAGCCAACCTTATCGAATGCTAATGAGTTTGGTACAACGGATTTTTTTTTCATGGAATTTACTGTACTGAAACTGGCAGGTTCCAAGTCAGATGCTGATTTTTTTTCCTGCTACAAATATTAATTTGATTCACGCAAATTATTTTGCAAACCACCCAGCATTTCTATGTTTTCAAGGTGAGATTTACCATCCTATGCACCTGCCCATCATTGGGCTATATCTGTACTAAGAACACTGGTCAGAGAGGGTTTGCACAAATCTCTGAGACAGGTGTGGCTACGTGTGTGCAAGAGAGATCAGTGAGAAAAAAAAATAATGGCTGAAGGAGAAAATGACATCATCATCCTTAGGAAAATGCTGATCAAAGAATCTATTTTTCTTGATCTAACCAACTGCTTTGCATAATTAGACTGTAACTTAAAACACATATTACATGAAAAGATTACTTTGATAAATATATAAAAATCTGGATATGATTCTGTTACTTCACTGATCTGAATTTTTCATAAACTAAGCCCAGCTTCGATGTTCAGCCTCACCTCTGGACACAATTCAGTTGTACATGTTTACTTGAGTCCATGCTTCTCAAATGAGACAGAATGGCATAAGCTCTGAGGTAGTGGTTTATGAGGTAGCCAAGACAACACAAAGTTCATGAGGTAACCAGGACACACGTAAAACCCATGGAATATGCTTGGCATATCTTCCCAGAGTTCAGATACTCCCCCGTGAAAACACTAACTCACACGGCAAGCAATTTTAAAACATTGTTTATAAACAAATACAGTAAAGTTTGGACTAGAATTCCAAATACTAATTTTTGCTAATTTTTAAAATAAAGCAAAAAATATCAAATAAATTCTACTTTGGTAAGATTATTTCCAGCCTGACCCGAATCTCACATTAAGACTTTCATGCTATTCTTTAGGGGTATTTAGAAGCAGATATCTGAGAAGTACTTCATTAGGTACACCAGATTATTCACAGATTCCAGAACATTCCCGTTGCTTGCCTGCCTCTGTACCTTTGCTCAGAAGTTCCTTCTGTTTGGAACCCTTGCCCCATCTCATTTCCCTTGAGAATCCCTGCTAAAGCACTGGGTCTGGATCAAAAGAGTTTTCTGCCTTTTTTTTTTTTTTAATATTCCTTGAACAAATCCCTTCCTAACTTTCTTAATGAACAAATATGATTATATTGTATTATATCATAGTATTTAACTTTCCTCAGACTGAGAGACTTTTAAGAGACAGGACTACATCTTTCTGATACTTTAGAATTTGTATAATATCTGTGGAAAGTTTATATCAGGTATTTCTTAAAATAGTAATGAACTTGCTTAATCTAATAACAATAGAATATATATTGGTTCAAATACATGATTCTAGGTAAGAAGGTAGGCTGGTGACTTCTGTAAGTCTTCAGTTAATATATTCAAAGATAGCAAATATTTTGAAATCAGATCTGGGTTTGAATCCCAGCTCTGCTGGTTCTTATTAGTGTAAGTTTGGGAAATTATTTATCTAAACTTTTAGTTTCTTCATGTTCAAAATAGGGATAATAATAACTCCCTGAAGGTATGGTTGTATAGATTCTGAAAGGATTCATGCAAAATGTACAGCACCTAGTAGGTGCTAAATATTGTTTCTTCCTCCAGATCTATCAGTCTCTGTCTACATGATGTAATTTGCAAATTGATAAATAAACTCCTAGCTCTATAATCACCCAATATCAATAATTAGAGTTTCAGAAATCATGGTCAGGAAGAGTCGAGACTAGGCAACTGGGACAAAGAGATGCAGTAAATGAAATATCTTGTCTACATTGGGAGGCAAAGCATAACAACAAATCCAAAGCTGAAGCTGAATGAGTGAGCATCCTGGCTACAGATCCTACCCAAGACAGAAAAGGTTGGCTTGAAGAGCGGGTCTGTAGATATCCTTTGAAGCATCAATAGTGGTAGGGGGTCAGCTTTGCTTGAAGAAATCTTTTACTGATTCCACAAGAAGGGAGAGGATCTTTTAAAACTTTTGAGACATTTAAGTAAGGTGAAAGTCGCTCAGTCATGTCTGACTCTTTGCAACCCCATGGACTGACTGTAGCCCACCAGACTCCTCTGTCCATGGGATTTCCCAGGAAAGAATACTGGAGTGGGTTGCCATTTCCACTTGAGATATTTAAAGACTAACCAAAAAATACATACTCCTCTCTGTCCATCCACCCAGTCCTTGAGTGATTTGTGGAAATGGCCAATTTTTAACCTGACTTATTAAATTCTGACTTAAGAGCAATTTGGCATTTGATCAGAGATTGTAGTATCCAATTTAAAGGCATGACAATGCCTGCTCTGACTCAAGTGGAAAGCAGGACCTTGTTGGAATGAGAAGGAGAACAGGTAAATTCTGAGAGAAAAGGAAGTTGGGAAACAGTTAGAAAATGAGATATTGTCCAAATTCTAATGGGATGTTATTCAGTCCTAGGATAACATAACTGTACCTGGAGGGGCTGAAAGGAGAGGAGTATGGGATTGGGCAACCACAGACAGGCACTGGGGAAATTACATTTTATCAAGGCCCTCTTACTTCCTGCCAGCCCGTGTGAGACTGGGAGGCTCTGCTTGGACCCCTATCCACCATTCACCTGGTTGAAAATAAGCAGACTAGTCCATCCACTCAGTGGAAATGGATTAAAAGAGTACAGAGTGAGTTTCTGAAGGATCATTCCTCCATGATATTGCCGTTTCTCGTCTGGCAGAGAAACCACACTGAGCCTGTGGTGTACGCCTATATCTGCACTTCTCTCTGCCCTTTCATTCGCATTCTCTTTTCCTTCAGTCTTCCTCCTGCTTCACAATAGGGCCTCATGGACAGCACAGCAATGTAAAGCTGTGTTTTCCAAATAGCAGGGCACAAGATGGTATGTAGAGAAACAGTCTTATTTTTAAACTTTCCCCTCTCCAAGCTTCACACCCTGAGTTCCTCTTTATCCTTTAGCCATTTATAGTAACCCTATGGCTTTAACAGGAGGCTTACTGACATCTGATATTTCTTGAAAATACTAATATGTAAACTTCAACTGATTAATATAATTAACATAGAGCTCATGGATACCACTTTGAGACTGCCTAAAAATATTATTATTCAACAGAATAAGGATAAACTGGCTTGTTAACCACCAATTCTCTTAGAAGCATGTACCGACATGGCATCTCTGTAACTGGTATGTTCTCTTGGTTTGAGGCAGGAATGCTTTAAGGTATCATGTTGAGCCATGAAGGACCAGTTATCCAGAAGAGCCAAGGGAAATACATGGTGTGTTTGTTCAGTTCAGTTCAGTTCAGTCGCTCAGTCGTGTCTGACTCTCTGCGTCCCCATGAACCGCAGCATGCCAGGCCTCCCTGTCCATCACCAACTCCTGGAGTTCACTCAAACCCATGTCCATTGAGTTGGTGATGCCATCATCTGTCCCTGTCATCTCCTGTCATCCCTTTCTCCTCCCACCCCCAATCTTTCCCAGCATCAGGGTCTTTTCAAATGAGTCAGCTCTTCACATGAGGTGGCCAAAGTATTAGAGCTTCAGCTTCAACATCAGTCCTTCCAGTGAACACCCAGGACTGATCTCCTTTAGGATGACTGATTGGATCTCCTTGCAGTCCAAGGGACTCTCAAGAGTCTTCTCCAACACCGCAGTTCAAAAGCATCAATTCTTTGGTGCTCAGCTTTCTTTATGGTCTAACTCTCACATCCATTCATGACCACTGGAAAAACCATAGCCTTTTTTACGACTCCAGACTAAAGTCAGGGAACAATTCAGTAAAGCTGATTAATGCTGTTTTAATTCCGCCTGCAAATGGCACTGGCATAACATTTGTGGTCAGACAGTAAAGAATCTGCCTGCAATGCAGGAGACCTGGGTTCAATCCCCAGGTCAGGAAGATCCTTTGGAGAAGAGAATGGCTACTCATTCCAGTATTCTTGCCTGTAGAATTCCATGGACAGAGGAACTTGGTGGACTACAGTCCGTGGGGTCGTAGAGTTGGACATGACTGAAGTGACTAACACTTCACTTTAAGAAAATTCCAAGCATGGAAAAGCAAAATTAAATACAAAGTAATTTAATAAGATAAAATTCTTAAAGGCACATTTGCTGTAAAATTTCATAATGTTACATAGAACCTAGTCATAACCTGGCATAATTTTAAACAATCACTGACTTCTTAGCTTCCAAAAGACTTTTATGGGGTCTTCTAATTGAACTCCTTCTCTTCACCCATAGATGTACCCAAGATAGATAGTTTCCTAGCATTCTGCTAAACATTTGAGACCAGAGATTCTGCAGTTTTCCTTCAGTAAAGCATTGTGAGGTGGCTGAGTCATTCCTCGACTTGAGTGAATAGCAGTGGATCTGCACTGCAGAGGTTGGAACCGGCCTGCTCCCTCCCAGCCACACAAATAGCAGGAAGGGGAATGAGCTGCAAGAAGGAGAAGGCGAGGTGGGGCTAACCCTGCGGAAAAGGCCGAGTTTGACTTGCGCTGCTGAAGTTTGTTACTTGGGAAAGTTAAGAACATGCGTGGCATTTATCAGGGATCACTTGATCTGATTTGAATATGTGAGCACTGCCACCCACTGTTACTATAACCCACTGTCATTGGGGGATGTGGTTCCACACCCCAGCAGCTCATGCCTGTTGTTTATGATTTCGTGAAATTACTAAAATCTGCAGTTTGGATCAGTGGGGCTCTACTGAGAGCTTGAAATTCTTCCTACAAGGGGATCTTGGTTCTATTTCTGTAACTATGACCTCGAGTAGCCCACGGCAGCCTCAATACTGTAATGCAAGATTTCATAGTCTTTTTTTGGAGCAAAGCCTCCTCATGAAAATGAAGAACACTATTATGTATGTATATAGTACACAGAAAACTAGGCAGATAGTTCCAGGAGGTGTGCAGACCCCTGGATATCAGTCCATTGGTGAATGTCTGAGTCACCTCAGGCCACTGACATTACAGAAAGCAGCAAGTGCAACTGGCCAGACTGAAGACCTCACATTTTCTTTTTCTTTCTTTCTTTCTCTCTCTCATTTTAGAAACAGCACCACCAGGAGCAGGGACGTTCGCATATACAGTAAAAATGTACAGTATCTTCAATGCAAAGTTGGACGGGTGCCAACCCCCTCCCCCTCCCCACCCAGAAGCATCTTCATTTGAATTTAAAGGGGTGGATGAGTGACAGCAAGACTCTGTTCTCCTTCTGACAGGGCTTTGGCAGATCATTGGTTGTCATCAAACCTATTCCATTTCTTGCTCCCTGCCAGGAATTCCACCTACATGCCTGATGGCAATTAGTCCCTCGTAGGTGCTAATGAATAAAACGCAGCATGTAGACTTCAAGAGGATGAAAAAGCCTACAATCCAGATCCAGAGAGGCACTCCAAGTATCAGCTCCCCACGCCGGTAGCCCCTCAGATGTCACTCTCACCCTGGCCAGCAAGCGCTGTGCCAGGGCCAACCCACCCCTGTGCTGAGCACAGGGGGTAGAAGGGAGCTGTCCATGAGGACAGAACTCAGTAGAAAGCATGATTTTAGAACCTGAAGTGTTAACCTGTTTTTGGTAGCTGTCACAGACCATGATGCTACCAGTTTAAGTCTGTACTGGGGCATGAGAACTGAATCTCCAAACCAAAAATCCTTTAGAAGAAGCATTTAAAGATCTGATCAGAAAGCATGCTGCATTGGGGCGGAGTGGTGGGGGGAGAGGTGGAGATTGTTGTGTTATTAGTGCTTCCCATTCTTGCTGATAATCAAATGTCCCTAAGCAGCATTTAAAGTACAGTTTCCTTGGCCCTGTCTCTGGAGATTCTCTGCTGGGAGGCCCAGGATAGAGCCTGAGAATCCAAATTTAAAAAAAAAAAATCTTCCCAGGTGAATCTGATCCTCAGGCCAGATTCCATAGTCCAGGATTAGATGAACTTCTGTATCTCATTTAACTGGAAAACTCCAAGAGTAAGTATTGATTGGAAGATTCTCAAAGATTATGCTCACTTTTCTTCTGTACTTTTACTATGTTTTGTGTTTAAAATGAGCAAGCAATTCTCTTTTGTAATGTAATCACCTCTCAGATATAAATCGATGTTCAAAAAGTTCTTTTAATTGAAGCTGTAGCTGATTTTTAATTTTTACTACTTTCATTAGAATTTCTAAATTTTATGTCTTTACTGAAAACTGAACATGGATATTTTTAATAATAAAAACTCAACAAATGTTATTTTTAAAGACCTTTTTGCATCCCAAGAGAGTCAAATCTGTTCACAGAGAAAATTATATTTTAGTACTGTTGCTGCTGCTGCTGCTAAGTCACCTGAGTCATGTCCAACTCTGTGCGATCCCATAGACCGCAGCCCATGAGGCTCCTCCATCCCTGGGATTCTCCAGGCAAGAACACTGGAGTGGGTTACCATTTTTTTTTAATCCTACGTGTTTTAACCTACGCAGCTAAAATATATTTACTTAGAAAAGGGGATTATAAATGTCACCAGACTGTCATTTAGATAGTCCAGAGGAGTTTCAGGAAAAAAGTTAAGGATCCCTGATATACCAAAGACCAGTTTGTTATTCATATTTTACATGTACATAAACACTGTCTTCCTAGGATCTCAAAACATGTTATGAGACTATTGCAGCTAAAGACTTGGAGTAACTCAGTCTTGCAATTTGGTCTCCTCTGATAGTAACAAACCAAAGAAAGTGACAAAAAAAGGCATTTTTATTCTAGTTTTCATGGGCTCCCAAAGTCGAGATAGTTTGAATAGGATTCCCTGGAGCATTTGAACTCCATCATGTTTATCAGAGGAGAACTTAATCCAAACCCTTTGAGGTTTGTTCTTCTCCAGTCAATATCTATTACAGCCAAACAATCATGGTTCTAAAGTATAACAGTGAAGCGAGGAAGAAAAGAGAGATTTTTCTTTCCGATAGCGAAATGGGCAGGTGCAGTTGAAACTGAAAGGCCATAATTAGAACATTGTTCAGCAGAGGCACGGTCGAGGTTCATGCAAGACTGCACAAATCCTCCACTACCCCACACAGCCAAATTCAAGGTTTTGGCAGGAAAGGAAGCCAAAGGTGCACTGCCATTCAAGAAACCGAGTCCTGAGGTCTGAACTTTGGGACCCTTGAGGCACACAGGGAAGAAATTCTACACTGCTGGACCTGCAAAATCGGTTTGTTTAAATCTATACATTTTGAACCACATAAGGAAGGAAAGGAAAACAAACATGTTTAATTGAACATGTGGCAGGATTTATGAAGTAGTCCTTAGACAGTATATTCTTTAAAGCTCTAATGAAATAAATATTATTTCTATCCTATAGATGAGAAATTAGGCCTAGTTATATAACTTGTCCATGTCAGATTCAAATGTATTTTATATTTACTGGCTGAATTATACTATGGACATTGACTACATCTATGTATGATCATATTAGAGCATGCAGACTGAGAAAAGTGTTGAAAACAGCACTGGAAAATTCCTGGCACATCCTTTCAACCCACACCTGAGGCAGACCTCATGAATCAATAACTGTGTTTTTTTTTACTTTCCAACCCAGAAACCTGCCCAATGAAATATTCGAGGAAATCACTAGAGACCAACTAGAGTTAGCACATAGGTAACACCTACCACCAGGGCTGCCAGGAGCAGTGGGCAGGGTGAAATCCTCAGAGAGATAGTCAGGGGCTGGCTGATGGAGCCCCTGATCTCTAGCCTTGTCCCCAGGCTCCATGGAGGGGCAGTTCTAAACAAATACTGTACACTCCTAGAAAGATCACCAAATTATTGAGAAGATATCATCCTCTGATAATAGTTTATTAAGTAACCATTCCATAGAATCATTTACAGGCTCTAGATTCAAAGGAAATAGATTGCTTTAACACAAAGAATTTAATCTCTGCGGAAGAAATGAGTTACTCCTTGATTAGAGGTTAAGGCAGTTTTCTTTCTTTCCTTTTATTTTATTATTATTATTTTTTTAATTTGGTAGAGCTTTCCCACATCCCTCGTGGGTAGCTGCCTCCTCTGCATATGCATAAACCAGCTGTCCTTCGTAATGACACAGGCCCCCACAGTGTCATGGGCTAAGACTGGTGGGAGTTGACTGAGAACCTTGAACAGCGATGGTGGGTGGGGGCTACTAGTAGTTGTGGGCCAGATTGTTCATTGCTAGGGTTCAAAGCCAGAAGGCCAAGACTTTTGACCTGGACCACCATCTTTCAGGCTACAGGCCAAGGATTGCTGAGGCCTAATATAGGCAGGGAGTCAATCAGGAGAACTTAAGAGGAAAAAAAAAAAAAAAAAAGACTCTGCCTTTGCTTAGTTCTCCAGATTGGCTCTCCAGATGGCCCTCTTTTCTCTGGTAAATTATGCAACAAGCTGCTTCAGCCGAGTTTTGCAGACCTGGATGATCTTGAACTGATTTCAACAAACGAGCGGACTTGTGGGGTTGCAGGGCTTTCTCCTAGTCCTTTCATCTGAGGAAGAACACTGGGGAAAGAAAACCAAACAATTTCTGGTACAAGTCACAGAAACAGAGCAATACATATACAGAAGTGCCACTGCTTTTTGTCCGCCTTCTTAAAAGAAATGATTTTGAAGAAGCGAAAAGGCTGTTTCATTAAGAAAGGTTAGAGTTCATCATGATTAGTCCACAAAGAGGAACTTGGCCTTGCAGCTTCTCACTAGTTAAATGCCAGAATTGTTCCCTAATATTGCAGGAATGGAAAAGGTAGAAAGGTTGCTTCACAGCATAAACAGGTATGAGGTCTCACTCTCTGCTGCTATTAACAAGTCCTGGAACCAAAATCAATAGTGCATGCAAATGAGCCTCTGATTATTTCTTGATTTGCAGAATGTCTCCTCCCACTGTACCCTCCTGGTTGAGGCAGAATGGATTAGCTCATCAAGCCCTGGGACTGCTCCTACCCCTGAGGAAGATGAGGTGGGGGGAGGGCAGTGGGTGGCCGGGCCGTTCTGTGCCTTTCCACCCTCAGAAGCAAGATCACAGCCCTGACACAGCCTCTTCCTTCCCCTGCTTTGGAAAGTAGAGGCACTGGGACCAGATTTTCCTCCAAGCAGGGAGGAAGGCAGAGCGAGAACAGGAGGCAGAGTCAATAGGCCAGGTGGCGTGGGGAACTGATGGGTAGGTGGTGACTGAACTCAAGCTACAAAGGGAAGAGCTTTAGGAAAGGGGAACAACCCACTAAGAAGACCAACTTGGGAACTGATATGAAAGAGGAAACAGAACACTCTGTGGTAAAAAAAAAAAAAAAAAAAAAATTGAGATGATGAAAGTGTATAAAAGCCAAACTTCATCCCTATCATCCGTTCAAAGCTTGTGAAGCACCTTTCTGACCTTGCACTGGGTGTTGGACATGGTCTTACTCCGAGTCTGTTACATAGGTGAGACCTTTAAAAGAGAATTGAAATATGATGCGATAAAGTGCCTAAGGAGAAACATCAAGTGCTAAAGAAACACAGAGGGAGGAGTGACTCGGCAGGTGAAGGAAGCTCAACAGTAGAGGAGCGCCTTGTCCTGGCTCATGAAATTGACCAGGGTGTCTCTGGTGACAAGAAGAGAACACTCTCAGCAAAGGGAGTGACGAGGCAATGGCATGGATTGAAAGGCTGGAAGACCCCACTGGTGTGTGAAACAGTGGTATTTCTGAAAAATACCACTGTGGTTTGGGTTCCCCAAACCACAATTTCTCTAGTTTCCCTTCAAGGATACAGCCAATAAATACCTTGTAGAGTGGGACTTGATCCATTACTGACTCTAAATATAAATCACAGCTTATTTTGTTATTAGTTATGCTTCGGAGAAAGACCACTATAACCAAATAGTGAAGACAATGCTAATGTGATAATCGGTGGTAATGGTGTTGAGTCACTAAGTTGTGTCCAACTCTTATAGACCTAATGGACTGTAGTCCGCCAGGCTCCTCTGCCCATGGGATTTTCCAGACAAGAATACTGGAGTAGGTTGTCATTTCCTTCTCCAGGAGATCCTCCTGACTCAGGGTTGGAACCCAAGTCTCCTGCCCTGGCAGGCACTGGAAGGCAGATTCTTGACCACTGAGCCACCAGGGACACTCCAGTATGAATAATTACTATTCATATATTCAAACACAAACTCTAAGAACACATTCTACAGGTCAAGCATTGTGCCTGGCACTGGTTAAATAATGAAGAACACTACAATCCTGTTTTGTGACTTCTTGAAACTTTTATTGAAAAGGGAAAAAGAGTAAATATGTAAGTAAATACATAATTGTAAATCAGGATATATCAGAGGAAGGCAAAGACCAGAAAACCAAAAGAGAAAATAACAGGGTAGAGGGAGAGGACCAGTTTTACATGATATGTGAGTAGGAGTTTCATAAAAAGGGTAAGGTTGTAGGAGGTGAAGGGAGAAGGGTGTGTGATGGAAACGAGTGAGATGATGTTGGAGAAATAGTGAGAACCAAAGTAGGCATGGACTTGTAGGCAGCTTAAGGAGATAGTCTATTATTCTCCATGGAATTGAAAACCATTAAAGGAGATACTAAGTTTTTTAAAGATCATTCTGACAACTGTGTAAATGGATCAGAGGAAGAAAAGAGTAGAGGTGGAGAATACCAGTTAGAGGGCAGTGGTCTAGGGAAGAGATAATGACAGCTTAGAAAATAGTTGTTCTTGAAGAAGAGAAAAGTGGATGAGTATGAGTATTTCTGAGGCTCCAATTAGAAAAGGCAGCTGGAAAGCATTCTATTTAGAATAGAGGAAAACTAAAAAAATATATAATCTCTGAAGTTGCTCTTCAGGCAATGGAAGAGCTAAACCAATAGAGGAGAGTGAAACATCCTTGAACTTAAACAACAGATACTTTCATCCTTCTCAGCTGGAGAACTAGGAGAGAAAATGGTTCCACTGGAGCTCCTGGGCTAGAGTTACCTGCTTGAAAGCTGGAGCCATTGCACAGATACCACCTATCATGGGGTGGAGAAAGAAATACTCTTTTCTCCCCTTTCCTCCTGTTCTCCATGATCCTGTCAGTGTCCTTCATTTAAGGAACACAGAAGCCATCTGCCATAGGGGTCTGTAAACATAATTTTCAGGGATAAATCTCCTTTGTTATAGAATAGAGAAGATAAAAGATAAAGAGTGACTCTGCATAAGAATAGGCTCAGGAATGGTATAATATGCTACTTTTATATTAAGGTAGAATTGACATAACCTAGTGAAGAGTAACAGGTACTGGAGAAGACTCTTGAGAGTCCATTGGAGGGCAAGGAGATCAAACCAGTCAATCCTAAAGGAAATCAATCCTGAATATTCACTGGAAGGACTGATGCTGAAGGTGAAGCGCCAATACTTTGGCCACCATGATATGAAAAGCCGACTCATTGGAAAAGACCCTGATTTTGGAAAAGATTGAGGGCAGGAGGAGAAGTGGGTGACAGAGGATGAGATAGTTTGATGGCATCACTAACTCAGTGGACATGAGTTTGAGCAAACTCAGGGAGATAATAAAGGACAAGAAAGCCTAACATGCTGCAGTTCATGGGGTCACAAAGAGTTAAACATGACTTAGTGACTGAACAATAGCAATAAAAAGGAGTAGGGAGATGAGTAGGGAAATAAATGTCAAGAATAATCACTAGGTTTTTGGCATAAGCAACTGGTACCATGTGCAGGATGAGGTAGATGTATACAAATGTAGATTTGGTGAGGAAGAGTATAAAAAATTCACTTTAGAAGGGATCAAGTGTAAGATATCCATTAGATGTATATTCAAGAAGCCATCTAAATCAGGAAATTGCATTTATATATCTGAGCAAAAGAGAAGAAACCAGAGCTTTTGGTTTGGAAGTTGTTAACATTTAGCTTGTATTTACAGCTATGAAAATCAATAGGTCACCAAGGAAGGAATTTAAAATAAAAAGATGGCTTGGACTAACCTCTATGAAGCCCATCATTTGGAGGACAGAGAAAAGAGGAGGACTAGAAAAGGAGATGGAGAGGCCCCTCTTACCAAAACAAATAAAAAAAACCCTCCCACTCTTGACAGTAAAATGTCTTCTAGCCACCACCGACTTTTCTGATCCCTTTTATTAGCAGAACTTCTTCTGTTGTCTGTACTCACTACCTCCTGTTCCTATACTCACATTCTATCCTGAGCTCTCTCTGCCCAGGCCCTGACCCCTAGGATCTCCACAACTGAGTATGTCAAAATCCTTAATCACTTTTACACTTCTTAATATGAGTCAATCCTCAGTTGACATTACTTGACCTACCAGTTGGTTGACCACTTCAATCATGAAAATGAAAGGTAGTACTGTTAATAATTATGCTAAAACAACAGGTGTGATAGAAGACAGTGCCGGGAAAACCATGACCTGTAGCCATCCTCCCCTGTCAGCCGCAGTAGACACAGGTTTTCACTCCCGGATTGATGCATGCATCTTATTTGGCTTTCAATGCACCACATCTAGTTTTCTTCCTGCCTCACTGTCAGTTCTTTGTCCCACATTATTTCTTTCATCAACCAAACCACTTCATTTTGGAGTGGCCCCAGGGCTCAGACTCATTTTCTTCTCCATCAAAACCCATTTTCTTGGTAATCTTATCCAACATTATCACTTTCAAATCCACCTGTGTACCCAGCTTCTCTCAAATATACCTCTCTAGTCTGAAAATCTCGCTAAACACAAATATTCAGTTACATTGGTAAACCGTCCTACAACCAAAGCTCTGAATAGCTTCTCCAGACTTGTTTTGTAGTCTTTCCCATTTCAGTTAATACAACTCAATCTTGCTTTTGTACAGTTCAAAAAGCTTGGAGTCATCCTTAACTTCTTTTTCTCTCTCTCTTTTTCACAGCCACATCTAACCCCTCAAGAAAATAACAGCATCTGTACCTCTAGGTATTTTCAGAATCCAGATGCTTCTAGCACAACTGCAATGATCACCCTGGTTCAAAGACTGAATGGTATCCACCTCCTTGCTTCTATCCTTGTCCCCAGGTACTCTTCTTAATTCAAAACCCAGAGGGATTCTGTCAAACAAGTTGAATCTTGTCAATTTGCTCAAACTTATCCAGATTTCTATCTCAGAATACAAAGCCAAACTCCTAACAAAAAGTCTACCAAGTCCCTAAGCAATGTTTCTTCTTACCATCTAGTTTTCATCCCCGATTTTGCCTTCTCTTCTTTCAGTTCATTCAGTCACTCAGTCATGTCCAATTCTTTGAGACCCCATAGACTGCAGCAGGCCAGGCTTCCCTGTCCATCACCAACTCCCAGAACTTGCTCAAACTTACGTCCAAAATCTGTGATGCCATTCATCCATCTCATCCTCTGTCATCCCCTTCTCCTCCTATCTTCAGTCTTTCCCAGCATCAGGGTCTTTTCTAATGAGTCAGTTCTTTGCATCAGGTGGCTAAAGTATTAGAGCTTCAGCTTCAGCTTCTTCTCTTTGCTGGTCCTCAAACAAGTGGAATGCTCCTGACATTGGGCATCTGCTCTGGCTATTCCCTTGGCTTGAACGGGTCTCCCACCATTCACTCATGTGGCCCCTCCTTCAACTTTTTTGCTCAGATGTCACCTCACTGAGGTCTTCCCTAATCTCTTTTCTCAAAGTTGAACCCCTTAATACCTCTTCCTAGTTTTTTTCTTCTTTATGTTTATCCTTATCTAATATACTGCATATTTTTGTGTCTATTTTATCACTTGCCTCCCCACACTGAAATACAAGCTCTATGAAGTTGGAGCGTTTTGTCGGTTTTGTTTACAATTATATCCCAGCTCTTGGAATATAATGTACAGTATAGACTCAATAAATATTTGTTATATAATGATGAGTAAGAAGGGTGGGTGATAGAAGAAAAAAGAAAGCAGATTGTGTTACAAAAACCAAAAGAAGGAAGTGTTTCACAAAGAAAAGAGGGATCAGTAGCATCCAGTGCTGCCAAACATCTCTTGACATGAAATTTGACATCATGCAGGTCTCCAATTGTATCAGCAAGAGAAATTTCAGTGAAAATGTGGAGGAATTCAGGCTAGAGGGAGATATAGGTCAGCAGTAGGGCAGGTTGAGTGGGAGATGGTGAAGGGGATATAGCTGAGAAGCCTGGCAGTGACAGAGGGGGTAGAGGGCTGAAGGTGAGACAAAGCAATGCCATCATCAAAACCCAATTAGCCAAGTTCTGAAACAAAGAACTTTCTTTGATGCTTGAGCTATCCAATCAAAACTGAAGTCCTAATGACTGAATCTCAATTTGATTTCATTTCAGAATTATTAGAAAGAAATTTCTAACAAATATTAGAAAGTTGCTATACTTCCTATCTGTTGTCATAGTTCCAACTATTTTATAACACTATTTCACTAATCTATTCATTTATGTTTGCAACCTGAGTTTGACTCAGCTTTCAGAACCTCATGCCCTTCTTGTTCTTCATTCCTTAATCCTGCAAATAGGGCCACTCTTTAGATCATTAAGCTCATCTATTGATGATGTGATCACTCACCTGGAGCCAGACATCCTGGAATGTGAAGTCAAGTGGGCCTTAGAAAGCATCACTACGAACAAAGCTAGTGGAGGTGATGGAATTCCAGTTGAGCTATTTCAAATCCTGAAAGATGATTCTGTGAAAGTGCTGCACATTCAATATGCCAGCAAATCTGGAAAACTCAGCAGTGGCCACAGGATTGGAGAAGGTCAGTTTTCATTCCAATCCCAAAGAAAGGCAATGCCAAAGAATGCTCAAACTACCACACAATTGCACTCATCTCACACGCTAGTCAAGTAATGCTCAAAATTCTCCAAGCCAGGCTTCAGCAATACGTGAACTGTGAACTTCCAGATGTTCAAGCCGGTTTTAGAAAAGGCAGAGGAACCAGAGATCAAATTGCCAACATCCGCTGGATCATGGAAAAAGCAAGAGAGTTCCAGAAAAACATCTGTTTCTGCTTTATTGACTATGCCAAAGCCTTTTGGAAATAGAACTGCCATATGACCCAGCAATCCCATTGCTGGGCATACACACTGAGGAAACCAGAATTGAAAGAGACACGTGTACCCCAATGTTCATCACAGCACTGTTTATAATAGCCAGGACATGGAAGCAATGAGATGTCCATCAGCAGATGAATGGATAAGAAAGCTGTGGTACATATACACAATGGAATATTACTCAGCCATTAAAAGGAATACATTTGAATCAGTTCTAATGAGGTGGATGAAACTGGAGCCTATTATACAGAGTGAAGTAAGTCAGAAAGTAAAACACCAATACAGTATATTAACACATATATATGGAATTTAGAAAGAAGGTAACAATGACCCTATATGCAACAGCAAAAGAGACACAGATATAAAGAACAGACTTTTGGACTCTGTGGGAGAAGACGAGGGTGGGATGATTTGAGAGAATGGCATTAAAACATGTATATTATCATATGTAAAATAGATGACCAGTCCAAGTTCAATGCATGAGACGGGACACTCAAAGCCGGTGCACTGGGACAAGGCTGAGGGATGGGATGGGGAGGGAGGTGGGAGGGGGTTCAGAATGGGGGACACATGCACCCCATGGTGGATTCATGTCAATGTATGGCAAAAACCACTACCATGTTGTAAACTAATTAGCCTCCAATTAAAACAAATAAGTTAATTAATTAAAAAAATCAAAAGCTAAAAAAAGAAAAAAATTAAATGCTGTTCCAAAAAAAAAAGAAGAAATTAAAAAAGACCCACACACATATCATGATAAGCTTTCAGAACAGTGGAAATAAATAAGATTCTAAAAGTTTTCAGAGAGAAAACAAACTTACAAAAATGATAACATGCAAAAGATTAGTAAATCTCAATTATACTAGGTAACAAAGGAACAAAGAAAACTAGGAAATAGTCTAAGAGGAAACAAATTGTATATCTGACAAAACCTGAAGAAAAAATAAAAATGTTTTCAGATATGAAAAGGTTTTAAGTGCAGCATTTCTCAGGAAGTTATTGAAGAAAGGGCTCCATCATAATGAGGAAAAAACAAAAGGGAAAAAAATGTAGAAGACTCTACATAAGACAGAAGCAAACTGAATTCTTAGCATGATGGTGAAGATAAGTCCCTCTGTAACAGGCCCAGAAAGCTTGTGGAATGGTCTGTAGACTTGAAATGTGAAAGAGGGATCGAGAAAGGGTATTGCCAAGTAAAAGTAAATAATCAGATGGGCAGACTGATGTGCCCATCTATCTTAAGGTTGTAAGTTGTAGAGTTTTAAGACGATTTAAGAGAAAGTGAATAAATGAAAGAGGAGAGTGAAAAAGTTGGCTTAAAGCTCAACATTCAGAAAACGAAGATCATGGCATCTGGTCCCATCACTTCATGGGAAATAGATGGGGAAACAGTGGAAACAGCATCAGACTTTATTTTTCTGGGCTCCCAAATCACTGCAGATGGTGACTGCAACCATGAAATTATAAGATGCTTACTCCTGGGAAGAAAAGTTATGACCAACCTAGATAGCACCTTCAAAAGCAGAGACATTACTTTGCCAACTAAGGTCCATCTAGTCAAGGCTATGGTTTTTCCTGTGGTCATGTATGGATGTGAGAGTTGGACTGTGAAGAAAGCTGAGTGCCAAAGAATTGATGCTTTTGAACTGTGGTGTTGGAGAAGACTCTTGTGAGTCCCTTGGACTGCAAGGAGATCCAACCAGTCCATTCTGAAGGAGTTCAGTCCTGGGTGTTCTTTGGAAGGAATGATGCTAAAGCTGAAACTCCAGTACTTTGGCCACCTCATGTGAAGAGTTGACTCTGATGCTGGGAGGGATCGGAGGCAGGAGGAGAAGGGGACGACAGAGGATGAGAAGGCTGGATGGCATCACTGACTTGATGAACATGAGTCTGAGTGAACTCCAGGAGTTGGTGATGGACAGGGAGGCCTGGCATGCTGCAATTCATGGGGTCGCAAAGAGTCGGACACGACTGAGCAACTGAACTGAATGCCTTTGCCATTACAGTTCCCAATGCTACAAGGCTTCCCCTTTTCCATTCTCTACTGGAAGGACTCCTCTTCATATGTCAAAGTTCATTTAACCTTGAAATTGTATTAACCCAGATAAAAGTTGCAATAAAAGCGCCAGCATTTAGCATCATATTGTACTTAGGTACATGTTGGTACAGGTCACAGCATGTTGTAAAACCACGTTTCCATTTGTAAAATTCATTAAAAAAAAAAAAATCTTTAGAATTCTTTAACAGCATCTTTGGCCTCTGTCCCAGTGAGGTATATAGTTCTCTGAACTTGTGGTTGCTGGTGGGGAAGGACTGGGAAAAGGGTTAGTTAGGGAGTTGAAGATCAACATGTATACACTGCTGTGTTTAAAATGGATAACCAACAGGCCCTACTGTATAGCATAGGGAATTCTGCTCGATGTTATATGGCAGTTTGGATGGGAGGGGAGCTTAGGGGAGAATGGATACTTGTATATATATGGCTGAGTCCCTTCGCTGTCCACCTGAAACTAGCTCAACATTGTTAATCAGCTATGCATGTGTGCTAAGTTGCTTCAGTCGTATCTAACTCTTTGTGATTCCATGGACTGTAACCCGCCAAGCTTCTCTGTCCGTGGAATTCTTTAGGCAAGAATACTGGAGGAGATCTTCCCAACCCAGAGATCTAACGCAGGTCTCCTGAATTGCAGATGGGTTTTTTTTTACCATCTGAGCCACCAGGGAAACCCACTTCAATATAAAATAAAAAATTAAAAAACAAACAAACAGTAATTCTCAACTAGGGGTGATTTTGTCATCCAGGGGACATTTGCCAATATCTACAGACATATCTGATTGTTGCACCTGGGGAAGGGAATGTTACTGGCATCTCACGAGTAGAGGCTAAAGATGCTGCCAATGTTAAGTTGTTTTGAAGTAATTTGTTCTAAAGAGAGTTTTGAGAAGCCTGGAATGAGCACGGTATACAGACAGCTTCCGTCTAATGTAGAGGAGGGAAAAAAGTGGAGTCAGATGCATGAGGCAAGCTCACTGGGGCATAAAGTGGCCCCAGGTGGGCTCTGCCAAACCCAGTACTCCACAGAGCTCAACTGAAAGTTCCAAACATAGTGAACAGAAGAGGGGAGTATGATTCATTTAGATTCGTGTTGTAATCCTGAATCTACCACTTCATAATTCCATAAATTTGACTAATCTGTTTAATCTCACCAAGCCTTAGTTTTCCCTATAAAAAAGAATGACAATGATCACTTCTTGGTGTCACTGTGGGGTTAAATAGAATGTTTGTAAAACTAAATTAGAGCCTGGGACATGGTGCTTAAAATTTGTTAATTTGTTTTAAAATGAACTTTTTGCATCCTAAAGAATGCCACAGTTAGCCCCAGAAGTACTGACTGAAAGATCATTGAAGGTTGAAGTTTATGATTATAAATTTTACTTTTAACATTTAAACTATTAGGAAAGTTTAATATTATTTTTAAAGGCAATATTATTTTTAAAAAGAATACATTTTGAAATCTAGTATTTGTACGACTGGATTTACCTGGTGCCTCAGACGATCAAGAATCTGCCTGCAATGAGACAGACCTGGATTGCACTACCATTTACCAAAACAACTGACCAATTTTTAAAATGATTGACTGTATATTTCTACAAAGTGTAGGAGTACGAGCTATTATGCCCTGTAGACACACAAGTGTGAATGTAAAGTCTATTGTAAAAGTGCGACGTCTATCGTTTCATTTGCCTAGGCTAGTATGCACCCTTCTGCTGGGAAATCTTTCTTCCACTTTAACTTTGGGGTGCAAACAGGAGTGTCCCTTGGTTTATAAATCCTTCTCCCTTGCCCACTGTTTACTGTTGCAGGAGAAAGCATATAATCCTAGCTGGAATAATATTCTTGTCATCCTCAGCTTTTCTGCACAGGTATGGACTCCCAATCCATATCATACCAATAAAGCCCTCTCCTGGAAATTTTGAGCATGAGATAAGAGAGAGAAAAAGCAAGTTTTAACTCTCTGATATTGAAATTGGAACATATAAATCAGCTGGTGGATTGCCTTCAATCTGAGAAAAAGAAATAGGAAGCAAAGGTATGGCCATGTGTGTACACCATGCTGGGGGTCAGGGCAGTGACAGCAAGACTTCCTCATCCCAAGTATAGTACATCTGAAGCCTGGTTCTGAAGACACCTGAATCCTCTGCTTTTCCCCATGTGTGGGTGTGAGTCAAGGAATTCTTGCTTTGCCTAAACTAGTTCTATTTGGATTTCTATCACCCAAAACCATGGTAGTTGCTACTAATTCAAGTGAGTTATACTTAGTAAAAAAAATAATAATAATAATTCTGTCTCTGCAAGTATCTAACTGAAAGCCATCATGATGTGAGCTAAAAGAATAAAAGCTTTCTTCAGATAAACTAGGATATAAGTTCCAAGTTAGCTGTGGAAACTTTAAAAAGTCAGATTAGTTAATCTATGTGAGCCTTAGTTTCAGTCAGGAGATAGACATCCCAATTATTTTAATAGAGAGATTCCAGTATAAATTGTTGTTAGTAATGTGTGGAAGAACTATAAGGGTAAAAGAATTCTAAGGTATTATGGAGGTGGCCACTGCAGCAAAGAGCCACCACCCACAACCATGGGGGAAGCAAGGGAAGAGGAGGGGACTGGTAACACTTCCAAGCTTGGAGGAACAGCCTAGTTAGAGCCAGGAAGCAGGCCTATGAGAAGGCGTCACTCCATAAGTGCTGGTGCCTCTGAGGGGGCTTCCTGAGACCCATTCTGTCAGTGTAGGAAAAACTGCCAACTAGATTCAGCTGCTATAAAGAAAGATGAGCACTGAAGAATTGATGCTTTTGAACTGTGGTGTTGGAGAAGGCTCTTGAGAGTCCCTTGGACTGCCAGAAGATCCAATCAGTCCATCCTAAAGAAGATCTCGGTCCTGGGGTTCATTGGAAGGACTGATGTTGAAGCTGAAACTCCAATACTTTGGCCACCTGATGTGAAGAGCTGACTCATTTGAAAAGACCCTGATGCTGGGAAAGATTGAAGGCAGGAGGAGAAGGGGACGACAGAGGATGAGATGGTTGAATGGCATCACCAACTCAATGGACATGAGTTTGAGTAAACTCTGGTAGTTGGTGATGGACAGGGAGGCCTGGTGTGCGGCTGTTCATGGGGTTGCAAAGAGTCATACATGACTGAGCAACTGAACCAAACTGAACTGAGATTCAGCTGTTGCTTGAGTGCACTATACTACTGGAGGGAGAAGTCCTGCTCCAGTGACACTCACAGAAAAACAAGTCCACCAAACTTGCAGTCCTACTCTAGCTTTCTCTATCAGCAGGGCCTCATATGGAACCCACTGATGGACAGAAATGCAATTTCAGGGTCCCAGGCCCTGAACATAAAGCTGACAACAAAAGATGGATTTGAATCTGAGAGACAACAGATTAATAATTAGCTAATAATAATAGTTGGCTCCCTGGAGAAGGGAATGGCAACCTACCTCAGTGTTCTTGCTTGGGGAGTTCCATGGACAGAGGAGCCTGGTGGGCTACATACAGTCCATGCTGTTGCAAAGGCAGACACAACTGAATGACACATTTTCACTTTTCAATTATTGGCCAATGATAATGATAAAATAATAATTTCATTGCAAAAATAATGAAATATATGTCAGCAGGATATGGGGCATACTACTGACATCTGTCTAGAACATTTCCTGAAAAGGAATAATTGTTTAATAAAAATTGTGTCCCTTTGCAGGGAACCTCATGAGGCTGCTGGAGGTCATATTAGAGGTGTCAAGGTCTTGCTCCTCCCCTGTCTCCATTAGATCAGTGTGACGCTAGCAGAGCCACTTCCCTAACTCTAGCTGTGTAATTATTCACTTCCAGTCTATTCCCTGCAATTCAGATTTGCCTTTCTCTTTCATCATTTGCCTTCATAGAATGTCTTTTTCAGCTATTGTCTACCTTTAAACCCAACACATATTCTTTTCCCTTTGGGAACATTTTCCAACCTAAAGTGCTTTTTCTGCCCTCTTAGTTCCTAGTATGTTTTCTATGTTTTTCCTTCTTTTTCCAAGTAATGGTGATATGCTCTGTAATGTGGCTAGGGTCCATAGCCAAGCTCAGATCTCTCTGAACTAGAGAAAAAAAAATTGGAAGAGAATGTGAAGGAATTGATGGGGAAACTTGTGACCTGGGCAGAAGCCCTATGCAGTCTGCACCCTGTGGTGGGACTAGGAAGTAAAGCTGAAGCAGTCCACTCTCACTAGTACCAACGCCCGTTTATCCCCAGACTCTTGAACCGTAAGCTCAAGACATTAATAAGCTATCTCCAGCTCCTAACTGTTCAGGAGGAAGGATCTAAGGCTATCCTGGCAATTTAAGTTTGCTTTAATTCCAGGACTGGGCATGTTTAAGCCTGTGCTTGAGTATTATGGGCTTCTGGAGCTGGGCTAAATTTGACATTGCTTGGACTAGACCCTCAGGGCTTCCCTCGTAGCTCAGTTGGTAAAGAATCTGCCTGCAATGCAGGAGATCCAGGTTTAATTCCCAGGTTGGGAAGATCCCCTGGAGAAGGAAATGGCAACCCACTCCAATATTCTTGCCTGGTGAATCCCATGGACAGAGAAACCTGTCAGGCTACTGTCCTTGGGGTCACAATGAGTTGGAGACAACTTAGTGACTAAACCATCACAGGTAGACTAGACAATGCTTGGTACCCTCATGAGTCTTAACCTAGCTCTTTAATAAGTGACTATGCAAAGGAATTCATTCTTTCCCTTGATCTACCTTCCCTATGGATTGAGAAGACTTTTCTAAGCTTTTACCAGCTGTGTTCCAAGATTGAAGTTAAATTTGGTCTGGATAAAATCTGAGATATTATCTCATTTATATGGAATGCCCCTAATTGACTATGGACTAAACCATCATTACCAATGACCATTCTACTCATGGTAGAATCTAGAAGCTATGTAGAGGGGCCAAAATCTCTACACGTGAACATTGCATTCTTCCTGGAATAAACCCTTCTCATGGAAACATTTCTTGTGACAGGTGATAACAATCTTCCCCAATTAGTTATAAAAGTTGACAGTACCAAATTTCTTTTTAAGGTACTCTATTAAGTACATCTCAACCAATGTTTACTGTCAAGCCAGGAATTTATGCCAGACAGGTAGAATCATTTTCCTTTATAGACCTATTATTAGCATCAGATAGACAAGCAGGCTGCTAAAAGAGTTTTCATTAGCATTTGCACATTACCAAGAGACAAATATTTTATCTCCCAGTCCCTCCATTATTCAATATAATCCCAGTGAAAAATATAACTATTATTTTTTTATGCCATGTACCAGAGCCTATGTTAAGTGATTTATGTTTGTATTTAACACTGAGATCAAATACTTAAATGATTTGAAATCTATGATCTTCAATAATTTTCAGGCCATGTACTTTATGTCAGGTATGTTCATGGTTTATTGGTTTTGCTAGAAATACTTATTGAACCCAGTGATTTCCTCATATTTTCTTAGTTTCTCCTTTCTAGGCAAGCAGTGAGTAGTGAAATGAGGAAAGATGGTTTCAAAACATACAAAACCTGTTTCTTGTGTAGATACAGCTTAAAGAATATAAACAGATGGGTTTCTCCCACAAGGACAGGTCATCATACCATCAGGGGAAAATGAGTTGGCTGCTGCTGAGTTAAGAAGCAATGAAGTCATTGCTATGCACATAATTAAAATGTGATATTTCAAGAGGAGTGAATCCAAGGAGGAAAAAAAAGAAAAATTGCAGATAATGCATACTGTGGTTGTGGCTTTGAATTAATATGTGCCCGGGTACAGAAGAAGCAATGCAAACAAATGTCAGCCATTAAAAATAGTTACATTTAACTTGTAACCTTTTCCACCCCACCTTCCTTGCTACACACCTTTAAGGCTACTATTATTTAGTTTTGCTAAGCTCCTTTGATGTAAGTATTGTTAGCAGACTGAATTTAAACACGTAGAATGGCTTGATGGATACAATTTTGCTGTCTAATAGAAGCCCTAGTTAGGATATAATAAGACAAATCAATCCAGAAAATATGGGTCCAGTTCATGCCCCTCCTGTTGCCGCCATGACAGCTCCTGCATCTATATCTGAATTACTAAATGGACCAATTTAGAAAAGAAGCTCTTCTTGTCATAGTCCTTACTAATTGGCTTACACAGGTATTCTTTTAAGCAGATTCAGGCCTAAATAAAGAAAAGAACACTATAGGATTTTGAACAATGGATCCTGTGCCCTTCCTGTCCAGGAAGCTGCCTAGTGAGGAGAAACAGCAGATGCACAAGCAACTGTTATCTTGGGTAAAAGAGATGCTTTTCTTGGGACCATATCAGTTTCATGTTTATAGCTCCCTAGAAGGCTATATCTATATGATGACAGGCTTTCTGGTGAAAGCTGAGAAATTCAGTTGCAAATCTGAATGCTACAAAATGTGTGGCTATTTGGCAATGGGAGGATCAAACATCTGGATCTTTGACTCAGTTTTTTCATTTTCACCCAATATTTTCATATCGTGAAAAACACCAATTAAAAAAAGCAGCCAATCTGGTGTTTTGGCTTTCTTAACAGCCACTTTGTATCTCAGAATGGTTGGACCAATTGATTGTTCTGCTTTACATGGCCAAAATGAACAGATCAAGATAAAAATGGTTAGGTAGCTGTTCTGATTTATTTCAGTTGAGATACTTGTATTCCGAACTCTAGCTAGGTGTTTTACAAATGCAAATGATTTCTGACATCTCAGAATTCAATAATCTATCAGAAGGTAGATAGTTGTCATTTCTCTCCAGTTCTCCAGATAAAGAAGTGGCACAGAAAGTAACATGATTTTCTCTGGGAAAAACACAAGTCAGTGTGTTCATTCTCTACTAGAACTTGTATCTTCCTCTCTCTGTGGGACTCAAACTGTACAAATGAGACCAAACTACATATGAGTATTCATAGACAGCACACTACAGTTGACTTTGGAGCCTCTGAGGAACAGAATTACTGCAAGACTAAAAAAAAGATAGAAAAGTAAGAGAAAGCATATTGAAATTCTGTTTTACAGTGTACTATGTTGGAGTTTCCAAATATTCTGAGGAATAGCCTACATTTTTCAGGCTATCAATGTTAATATACTAACTGCATTTCATTTAGAAAATTAAGGGGCATGAAGATCAGAATAGAAAATATTGAGGTTATGATGCAATTTATATACAATTTCACTTGAGTAATACTAGGGCTAGTATTAAAGTGGTAGAAGCCCTAGTCAGGGTATAGATATTTTGGGGTAAAATTTACATAATCAGGAGTGTTTTAAAAAGAAATGCAATTATATACCTAAGTAAATTACCTTTGCTTTCTATCACCATTTTTTCAGTAAAGATCACCTAGATCTACAAATATGAATATAACCATTTTTGTAGGCCTGCATCTAGGTTTCCATATGATGATGGTTCTATAGCTGCCTTCAAGATGACTTTTTTTTCCTCCTGGCAAAGACTGTGATGCTATGGAAAGATTAAAAAAGAAAAAAAAATACTAAGTCAAAGAATAAAATTGAAATAATATTTAAGGAAAATTATTTTCTTTCCATGTATTTTTAAATTTTACAGCTTTCAAAATAACCCAGCATACAGTACCCCTCAGATTGACTGACTCATCTCCATGTCCACACACTTTCTTTAAAAACAGAAAAATCATTTTTGAAAATGATCAAAACATAACATTTTGCTGGAACAGATGCCTTGCCTGCGCTCTGTGCCACATTTTTGTAGTATTTAAAATGAACGTTTCAGTTTTAAACACCACAGCATGACTAATCGCCAGTGAGGAGGAAAAGAAGGTGTTAGAGGAGTCAAAGTTGGGGTCCTCCTCCACCCCATTGGTGAGAAACACTGCAGCTCTGATTTGTGGGCACCTGGCTTGTGTCCCAGGACTACCCTTCTCAACTTTGCTTCCCAACAAGAAGCATTTTGGAAATTTTGACTATCTTGAGATTCAAAGATGGGGGGTCATTTTTTAATATCTAAGACTGATATGCACTTTGGGGGATCTGTTTGTTATTTTATTTTGCATCTCTTATTATAATGCATCCTTTTAAGCACCATCTAAATTTTAACCTTTTAGGATACACTCTGAATCCCAATTTAGCATTATGTCCCAATTTACATGTGTTCTTCCAGAGAAGTATTAACAAAGACCCCTTTCCCTTTTAAAACTGGCCTGACTTGGAAGATAAATTCTGTTGCGACCCAAAGTATAAAGATTCTCTGTCCAGGAAAAAACAAAGAAAACAACACAGTACATTATTTTTCTGATTACTTTTTTTTATATTAGTGGATATAGTGATGGATGGATACAAATAGATGACATTTTAAATCATATTGTCTTCTCCACATTTCTACAAGTTTGGAAGACCAGCTAAGTGATCTTTTACTTTTCACCAGGGTAAGAGATCAATATGGCTTTGCCCTCTAGTATTCTGCTGATTGTTGTATTATAGACGACTTCTGAGACTAGGCTGGTGGCTTTCCTCTTCTTCCCTCACTTTCAGTTCTGCATGTATGCCTCCGAAACCTAAGAAATCATTGAAGAAACATTTTCAGAGTAAAGGCTTTATGGTCACTGCAGCATACGAGGATCATATAGACATCCCAACAACAACAATAATAATAATAAGTATTCTTTCATGTAAGACTGCATGCAGTAGGGTTAAGGACCTTCTTCTATTTTAGTGAATATTTTGCTCATTTCTAATCTTAACACACATGTAGGTTTTGGCCTGCTATAAGCTCCAAAGTTTTGTTTGTTTTGTTTTTGTGGGATTTTTATTTGTTTATTTGGTCCTGGTGAGGTTACTCAAGTTCTATATATTCTGGTCTTTGATGGGAAATGTGGGATTCATAAAGAGACAATCAGACAAGTCTGTTCCAATTTTAAAATGTTTTTGAATGTGTAAGGCAATTAGGAAAATCTAGGGTCTGCCATTATGCTATGCCGGTCTACTGGAATCTTGTAATGATTATTAAGAGTTAATTTACTAATAAGTTTACAATGGAAATATGGACAGAATGTGGCTGTCATTTCATGATCCACAGAGCACTGATCTAACCCTGAATCTAGAGTGTTTGTCAGGGGCTCAGTCACACATTACACAATACTGAATTCTCTAGGCAAGAGTCATGGCTTACGCCTTCAGAGCAATATTGTGAATGTATAGGAACAATATAGCCATGTGTGGAGCCAGACAGGGATGAGGGCTCTATTTCTTTACCTCATCCTGTATTATTATTTTAGGGAAAGTTCTATTTAAGTGGACTCTTGAATTGCACAGGACATCTTGTGTCTCTTCTAATGGGTGGCATTTATAAATGAGAAAAGGGTTGATGATAAGATAGAATGTGGAAATGGAGAAATTATCAAAAAAATTAACCTAAGCAGAAACTGTCTAGCTCCCATCTCAAGTCTGCTGTATAAAATGATCAATACATTTTTTGGAAAAGTGTTTACATTTATTTTGTTTTCTTTTTTATACTAAAAAAGATTTGGGGAATCTTATACATGTACTATATGCAAGGGGAAGTCAGAAGAACTAAAACATGTGTCATGGCATCTAATGGCCTAAAATGCTGTTAAGAATTAGCAATCTGAACATCTTATGGGGGTAAATAATTATTTGCTAAATTGTGTCACATGAGAACATGTTGTATATGTTTGAAACTATCTCAGGTATTTCAGGATATCCAATATATTTCAGAATTATAATGATCTTTAACATTTTATTTCATTCTTTCATAGGTTCCATTTCATCAGATTCAACATTTTAATTTTTTAGATTAGAAAATATAATCACCAATATAACTTAGAAATCTTGAAAGCATCTAGAGAACAATTACATTCATGAATACGTGCACATTTAGTAAATGCTTCAAGGGAGATAAGAAATAAATTGGGACTTAAAGAATTACTGATTAGATCAAATGGTTCAAGGGCAAAAGTTGAATATTTCAGGCAGTCAGAACAAGGAGGACCTAGGAAATTATGAGATTTTAAGAACACTAGTGGACAATGTCAGGGATTAGGAGAATGGAGGAAAATAAGATTGGATAGATGGGAATTTTGGAAGATCTTTAAAATGAAGTGATTCATAAAAGATTTGCCCTGGGGTACCACCCCTTGTTTGATTAAAGAGAGTGACCATTTATCGTTGGACTTAGAAAGGTCGATCTGGCAGTAATATGGAATAAAGCAGGAAAAAGGCTGAGTTGGGGCATCTAGGCCAGAGTTGGTGTAATAATATAGTCATGAAATGAAAACCTCAAAAGTTAACTTTTTTTTCAGTCATATGAAGATATTTTGCTGTTGACTTACAATGCCCAGTGTAATCAGTCACCACATTGAACAGACCTAGGGTTGAGGGAAGGCAGTTTCTAAAGACCAAGCTACCTCATAGCAATGAGGGAGGGGGCTCTGGCCTGCAGCATTTCCAATCAGATTGGACCACAGCACTTTTCTTTCATGTAGCATCTCCTGGGGACTGGGGGTTGGGGATGCGCATAGTAAGAAATACCCATATATGAAAATAAAAGAAAGCAGTACAGTCTTAAATATAAAGATATATGGATGTATAATTTCATTAAGATTGAATCATTTCATAGCTGCAAGGAATTCAGCCTTTGTTAATTGCCTTTGGCTTTAAGACTTGTCAGAATTCTTCTGCTCATTAAATTCATAATCTCTCCTTATGAGGGAGCGTTGAGAACGACTTCACTGGAGTGGTTCACCCACTCACAGCCCCCAAGTCAGGCTGTTCATCATCTGAGTGTTTTTCTCCAAGCACACAAAGAAACTATTTTATCCTGGGTAGGGGCTTCCCCTGACCTCCCACCCACCCTTGTTAGGTAGACAGCCATCCCCAAAACGATGTGTCATTCTTGGAACAGAACATCCCTTGGCGAAGATTCACTGAGTAATCATTCAGCTAGAAGCATAAATCCACCCTGAGGGGCGGAAAAACCCATAGTGAAAAAGAACATTGGGCAAAGGGAATTACATTCCAGGCTATTAAAATAGACACAGGCAATGAAGTGAATGCGCTGGGATGAAACAAAGGGAATTCTCCAAAATCCGAACATGGAACTCTAGGTGATAAAGTCTTACCTAAGTCGTGATTAACTCTTCAGTCACTCAGGAAGATATCACTCAGGACAGTAAGGAGGTTAATCTACACTGAGCCATTTCCTGTTGACTTCATGGAGCCTATAAGGAAAACAAGCTTTCTTCCTTTTCCTCTTTCCTTTCTTCCCTGCTGCCCTTCCATTTGTGGCTATCATGTTGACCCTGCAAAAGACATTAGACAAAGGATTAGTCAGAGCTCAGGATTCTCCGGTGAGTCAAGCAGCCTACCTGCAGCCAGACAGGCCTGGGGCAGGGAGCAGAGTTGGCACCAGCCCTGCTCTGTAGGTTGGAACAGGAGCTGAGAGAGCTGTCCTTGCTGCAGAGACTGGCGGGGAAGTTACTGCTGGGTGGGCTAGGCACAGGTCCAACAGGGATCAACATGTTCCCGTCACGATTCAGACAGACGCCTGGCACCAGGGGGTTCCAAACTGGAGCCACCCAACAGGTGGGCAGAGCATTGCTCAGAAATTCAGACTGGCCGGGGGCTTGATTATTAAAAAGACAGGATATGGAAGGAGTTAGAACAGACTCCTGGTGTCATTTGCCTCCCTTCTAACTATGTGATTGTGGACAAACTTTCTGTACCTCAGTTTCAAATAATGTGACTAAGGCTTTTTTTAAGGGTGAAATGAAGTAATAAAAATATCTAATACTTATTCAGCACTAACTGTATGTTAGGCAGTATGCAAGGAGCCTGCTATGCATAATTACATTTAATCCCCATGGCAAATCTATGGGATAAATGTCACTATTGTCTCCATCTCATATATGAGGGAAGTAATACTCAGGTCACCAGCTGGTAAGTGATAAATCCAGATTTGACTTCAAGGACCAAGAGCTTAGCCAAATGCTTTCAAAAATCTAACTCCCTTATCACTGCTGTAGGGGATGGGGACAATGTTTCCAGCCCAATTTCCTATTGTACAACTCCAGTCCTTGGTGTGGGAGAGAGGGAAAGATGATAGTAATGCTGTGGTCTTCTTCTTAGTCCAGAGGGTTAAGAGCTGAGGTCCTGCTCAGATTGTTGGAAAGGGCACCAAAAACCAAACTTCAATCCTATATACTTTAGCACATAGAAGAGACTTGAGCACTAGGAGCCATCCATAGAAACAAGTCTTCGAAATGGGACTCCATGCTAGTAGGCAGGTAGCAAAGGAGGAGCCCAGGGACCAACCCTGGGACAGTGACCCTGGATTATTATCCAACTCAAACAAGGAAATTAGCAAAGGGCAGCCCACTGATGGAAGGTAAATGAATCCTAATGCCTAGAGCAGGAGGCACTGGGAAAGTGTGCAATAATAGGTTCAGTATCAGCTCAAGAACTAGAGCTAAACTGAACTTGCAGTTTGGGGATATTAGTTGGACTCCTGTGGATTAAATCTAAATGATTGAACGTTAAAATTTGTTCAGGCTATTTCTTTAATAATATAATGTTGTACAATTTAGTGTAGTTTACTGTAGTGTAGAATGTTAGTTGCTCAGTTGTGTCTGACTCTTTGCAACCCCATGGACTGTAGCCTACCAGGCTCCTCTGTCCATGGAATTCTCCAGGCAAGAATACTGGAGGGGGTTGCCATGCTGTCCTCCAAGGGATCTTCCCAACCCTGGGATTGAACCCAAGTCTCCTGCATTGCAGACAGACTCTTTATCGTCTGAGCCACCAGGGAAGTATAGTGTAGTACACCGTATACAAAATGGTGATGAGAGTAGTACAGTAGTGTTTGGTATGATGTACATGACTGAGTGACTTCACTTTCACTTTTCACTTTCATGCACTGGAGAAGGAAACGGCAACCCACTCCAGTGTTCTTGCCTGGAGAATCCCAGGGACAGGGGAGCCTGGTGGGCTGACGTCTCTGGGGTCGCACCGAGTTGGACACGACTGAAGCAACGAAGCAGCAGTATTGTGCTGTGTGGTGTAGTTTATTGAAAGGTAGTACAGTACAGAGTAATGAGGTGTGATATGGTGTGATGTGATGTAATGTAGTGTAGAGGAGCACTGCGTTTTCCTTATGTTGTGTGCTGCAGTGTAGTTTGTTGCAGCAGACTGTAATGTAATGTAGTGGAAGAACCACTGAGCTGGAAGTCAAGAAACCTGAGTTCTCATCTTTTCTGTGCCACTAATAATTGTATGGCCTTGGCTAAATCATTTAGCCCTTTTTGGCTGTAGTTTCTTATAACATGTAAAATGGGGAGGTTGGAAAAGATGATCTTGAAGGTCAGTTCTGAAACATCCCACAGCTTGGTCTTACTCATGAGACCCTAACAACTTTATTTTCTGCCAAGATTTAGAGGTTTCTTATACAGACTTTCCCCAAGTTTAGAATGCCAGATAATGTTCCTGGAAGAAAGTAGAAAAGGGAAAAGTCCATAAATAGATTTTAGCACCAATCTAACATTAGGAACTAAATTAAATGAAAGGTTAACTTATTGCAATCCAATTCTGGTCATAATTCTTTGTTAAGTGAAAGACATTCTTAGCCAAAATACTGGGAGGTCTGGGTAGCTGGAGACCAGTTCCAGAGAATTTCCTTTTATACCCTTTGTATAAGCACAACTGCAGTACCTGGAGAGTAAGTAATCAATTTGGTCAAAATTGCTGGAGCAGATGGTCCTCCCAGTCCAGATTACTGTTATCAGTAGTGAATTTTAAATGATTTATCTGCTGGAAGAAGTATGAATTCAGTACAATATTTTCAGCTAAATTATTAATTGATCTAAAAATAAATATACAAGTTTTAAAGTTAAATCATTCTAAGAAGCTTATTTAAAAAACAGAGAGGTTCCTTGTCTTATTCCTTTTCATTTGCTCTAGTCCTTCTGCTCCAAAGCAAACACTTTTGACTGTTTTATCTATTACTTCTGGTATTTACACATTTTCATATTTATTAAATAATGCTATACTACACTCCATTGATCCATCCCTTTATTACCTGTTGACTTCCCATATTGATAGATTAAGTTTTAACCTCACTAACATTCCCTCTTCGCCTACTCTCCCATACTTTTGAGGTTCAATCAATATTCAATGTTAGTATTATTATGCCCTTGAAAATATGATGTACTATGATTAATTTTTTCAGTACTTTTGGTTTTCCTTAATATACACACTTACTTTCTTTGTATGTATGTATTGTTAATTGTTTAAACACCTTCCAAAAACCTTTCTGTGAGAACTAATCTTTCACTAGATAAATCATATCAGCTGTCTTTCAATTCCTTGTTTCTCTTTTGTTTTGATACATCTATAAGTCTGAGGTTAAAGTGTCTGCCTCCAATGCGGGGACCTGGGTTCGATCCCTGGGTCGGGAAGATCCCCTGGAGAAGGAAATGGCAATCCACTCCAGTATTCTTGCCTGGAGAATCCCATGGACAGAGAAGCCTAGTACATTACAGTCCATGGGGTCGCAAAGAGTCGGACACGACTGAGCGACTTCACCTTCAACCTTCATAAGTCTGTTTAATAACTGTCATCCTGGGATTTCCCTTTGTCCTTCATCCTTAGAATTCCCTTTGCTTTTCTCCTTATTTGAGTTCCCTATTCTCGTGTCTCATGACTCCCTCTGTAATGACATGCTCCTTTGTTTTGAAGAAGCAATTCTTTTAGCTGTTCTGTCAGATTACAAATATACTGTTAGAGCAGGTATCATGATGATAACATGCCCTTGACATACCTGTCTTTTGAGTCACAGGGTTCTCATTTATACTGATTTTTTCAACTCTGGGGACCCTTTATCATCCTGGAATTTCCCTTCTTCATCATCATGAATGTTTCCTTGCTTCTCTTCTGTGTTGACGTGTCTGTCTGAATGCTCTTTCTTCCTAATTCTAGATTACTACATCCTCTGGTAAAGAACTTCTTCTATTAGCTTCCTGAAAAAATGTGCAAGGGAGATCTTCACCTTTGAGACCTTGAATGTTTGAAAATGACTTTTATTTTTATCCATACAATTGATTGATAGTTTGGCTAGGTATAGAATCCTAACGTGGAATTCCTTTTCCTTCAAATGTTAAAAGAAATTACTCCATCACTTTCTTGCTTTCAATATGACCTAGAAAAGTCAGATTCCATTTTAATAATTGATCCTTTATATGTATTTTGCCTTTTTTTCTCTCTGGAGGTTTCTAAATTTGCTTTTTGTTGTTGTTTTTGTTGTTTGTTTTCTGGAAGGGTTCCTTAACTTTATTTTCTAACCCACTATTGAGATTTTCCATTTCTGATGTTCCCAGTGTTTTTAACTCCCAAGAAATACTTTTTATTGTATGAATACACACACAACACACACACACATACACACAGATGATCTCATTATTCTCAGATTTTGTGGTGGCACTTCCATGATCATTCACAGATATGTAGAACTGCAAAAAAAATTGAGTCAGGTGATGTACACATTCCCAGCTAAGGTCAAACAAGGTGATACACTGTCTTCCTTTTTCAGCTCTCATACTGTAAATAAGTATCCTTTTCATGGTAAATTTAGGCTTAATTTTCCACATTTTCTTGCTTTATGTTACTCAGGTATTGATCTGTTGATGAAAATATCACCAGAGGCTCAGAAGAATCTAAGTTTGTGTTTTCCCATAAGAACAATGATTCAGTATTCCCTAATTCATATTGTAGTGACATTACAGAATATAGCTACTAAAAACAATGAGAGTCAACTATATGTATAATATACATGTATATATATGTACATGTGTATTAATATAGTTTGCTTCACACCTTATAGTCTCTGTTTCTTCCAAGTTGCTTCTATTCTTCATGGTAAGTGCTTCCTCAGTTGTTTGATAGTATTTGGGTTTCTTGATCATGATAAAAGTGAAAACCTAATAAAATAATTACATTCTCAGAGTGTGTGTGGAATCATGTTGACTTTGAGCTTCACTTCTTTTGGAAAACCCAAGTATGCTAATATCCCTACAGTTATTTTTGGTTGGTCAGATTATCTAGAGACTATTTCTTTTAAAGCATATGTTCTTTCAGTTTCATGCATGATCATAAATCTTTTCATCTCAACTTCCATTTTTAAAATAAACCTTTAGAAAAACTAAAAAGGACAGATTAAAACTTAAACAATGACTATGTTCAATGCAGTGTAGTCATTTTGAAAAACTATCAAAGTCTATGTTCTCAGTGATCAATTAACTAAGAAGAATATTTTTAAAATTCCAGTGAAATATTATATAGTCATCAACTATTATGTTTACAAAGAAATGTTAACATCAAAACAGATGCTTATGTTATAATTAATATGAAGAGAACAGTGTAAAATATAACAGGATCTAAACAAAGCCAGAAAATAGGTATAGATGGAGGTAGGTCTAATGGTAGGATTATGAGTGACTTTCATGCCTTTTTATATGATTCATCATTTACTTAGCAAGTTTCCTACCATAAGAATACTTTGAAAAGAAGAAAAGTTTATATCTAAAAATGAAAAGCTAATAATAGTGGCAAAGAGTTGGACACAACTTAAGAGACTGAACAAGAGCAAGAACAATAGTATTCTGCTTTGCTTTACTCCAGAGTTTCTACAGGACATATTAGTATCCAGAACTATGCATAGCAATCATCTTGGTTTGCTTGCAACTAAGAGATTTCTCAGGATGAGTATTTCACTGCTAAAACTGGGATGGCCCTGAAAAACTGATTGCTGGCCACTGGATAACTAGGACTCTTTAACGGAATTACATGGAAACATGTAAAATTGAGTTGAAAACTGGATTTATAAAGGTCCATCTAGTCAAGGCTATGGTTTTTCCAGTGGTCATGTATGGATGAGAGAGTTGGACTGTGAAGAAACCTGAGCGCTGAAGAATTGATGCTTTTGAACTGTGGTGTCGGAGAAGACTCTTGAGAGTCGCTTGGACTGCAAGGAGATCCAAACCAGTCCATTCTAAAGGAGATCAGTCCTGGGTGTTCTTGGAAGGAATGATGCTAAAGCTGAAACTCCAATACTTTGGCCACCTCATGTGAAAAGTTGACTCATTGGAAAAGACTCTGATGCTGGGAGGGATTGGGGGCAGGAGGAGAAGGGGACGACAAGATGAGATGGCTAGATGGCATCACTGACTCAATGGATGTGAGTTTGAGTGAACTCCGGGAGTTGGTGATGGACAAGGAGGCCTGGCATACTGTGATTCATGGGGTCACAAAGAGTCGGACACTACTAATCGACTGAACTGAACTGAATTCTTCTAAATACGCAAAACAATAAAAATCTGTTGTCTGCCCACAAAACAAGCTTCATTGAATCATACTTATAAACACATTCAAGATTGTCTAAAAATTATGGCATCAAGTATTTGGATTTGTGAAAGTTTAATTGTATTTTATGTTTTACATTTATTTAACTTTATTTTATAATTAATACAACACAAAGAGACTATGTTGTATTGTGTAATGATAGAAAAAGTTGGGAGTTTACTTGCTTGCTTCTTGACTTATTCTCAATTTCCCTCTTTTTCTTTGCTGCATCCACTCAATCCCAGTGTGCTTTCCTATGGTGTCTTCAACCAAAGCTATAGCTTCAGGTCTCACCTTTACACAGGGACTCTCAAATTTATCTTTTCTTCTGATTTCTAATATTTAATTTCTATCTCTATATGTCCTGTCATTTATCATATCCAAAACTATATTTCCCTTCCTAAGTCACAAAGACCCCACGATTCCCCACTCAAATTAATCAGTCCACCAACATTTAGGTTACCATCCATTTTCATTCAATCTGTCCTCTCACCAAACAGATTGTCCCCATTCTATTGCTAAGTCTTGCCAATTTTAACTTCATAATATTTCTTCTCTTTGTTTATTTTGATAATTTCTAATCCTTTTGGCCACCAAGTAGCACTTATAATATAGCCTTTAGTACTGCTAGGAAGGCGAGTGTTTTGTTTTGTTTTATAGTCAGATGTCAGTAAATTACTGTCTCTCAGGGTTCAGCAAAATCTTCCTGCTCCCCTGACCTCTTGCAGTTTCCGAACTTAACTTCTACACTCGATTCTAATTTTTATATCCACCCTAGTCAGTGCTAGGCATACTGCTGACTTTCACTTTGCCCTTTTACTATACAAATGTTTCTTATACTGTATTACTAGGCAAACAAAATGTAGTTCTTTGGATATAATCTATGCCTCTACTTGCCACCTTGATGCATGTTAGATCTTGCTTGTCTGAGTACAACTCAGAAACTTACAAAGGATGGCAGGAGACTTTAAGGATTTCCCATGTAATTTACTCATATTTGAAAGTCAAGAAAATACTTTTCTCATCTTCTTTCCATTGGACCCTAGAGCAAGAGGAATATTAATGGCATGAAGAGCCAGAGCAGTACAGTTCCTTCTTAAAAGAGTTCCAGAGATATTTGGAATCTTTGTAAGTGGCAAACTTCCAGCTAAGTCAGCTTCATCAAAAGTAAATCTCTAACCAAAAGAATACTATTATTTTTTGCCTTTTTTTATAGCACCTGAAGCAGAAGTCATATAAGCGGAGTTAGGTGGTTCACTACCTCCAATGAAATAACTTGGTCCATGAAAGTCTGCTGCACATCAGGTTGGAAGAGAGTTGTATTTCATTAGGTCCCTTACCTGTGAACTTGGTACCCATGACTAGCTCGTTTGGTCACCTCTGATGGAGAAAACATATGACACTTGTACTGAAATCTCAGGACCAAGCTAAGAGTTTGATTCCCAAGTGTACATACAGAAACATCTTGCATGTATAGCAAATACAGAAGTGGTTTTGACAGGACATTTTTTAAAAAGCAGAGGAACTCTTTCTTTTAAAAAATGTCATTTGAAATCAAAACATAAAACAGTAAAATTGGAACTATGTGCTTAAAGCTGATTAGGTATCTCTGGGTAGGTTCCATTAAAAGCTTTGGAAAACTCTAATGTTCTAGGATATTATAATTTGAAATAAATCATAATAAATATCTCTGTCTGCATTTCCATAGAGGAAATATTACATATGCAATTGTTCCCAAAATTAACTTTGTCGCTTTTCTTGAAATATCTTAATGACTAGTTCATGATTATTTGGATTTAATGCGCCTAAGCTGATTGGGTTGGTGGCCTAAGGCATTATTCAAACCCCAAAAATCTAAATTGATAGGTTCATTGACCTATAAATTGACAAAGAACTAGATGTACAATCTCAGGGTCTGCGTGAGGAGTAAGAAAACCTCGATTCTAGTTTTTTTCAAATTAGCCCCATATTAATACAACAATCAAACAGCTTTTTTCCCCCAATAAGAATAGACTAGCTTATTATTTGCAGAAACTGAGGTTTGCTTTTATTCCACAACATTAAAACAGAAGAAAACACCTTGTTTTACCATGGAATATTTTTCACCAAAGAAATGTCCAAACTTTCCACTTCCTCAGAATTGAGAAAGGCAACAAGAGTGCACATGTTTCTCAGTTTTAGACTCTTCAAAATGCCCTTGCACTTTACTTTAAAGTAAGGGAAAAAATTCTGTACCTTCTTCCAGAAATTGTATCTCTTTCTTTCCTTCAATCCTACCTTGCCATACCAGCAAATGGCATATCTTTAGAAAATATGAAAACATAGGAGTCTTGGGACTTCCCTGGTGGTCCAGTGGCTAAGACTGTTCTCCCAATGCAAGGGGCCCAGATTTGATTCTTGGACAAGGAACTAGATTCCACATATTATTGTTTAGTTGTTAAGTTGTATCTGACTCTTTTGTGACCCCATGGAGTGTAGCCGCACCAGATTCTTCTGTCCATGAGATTTAAGTTGCATTTCCTCCTCCCGGGGATCTTCCTGACCCAGGGATCAAACCTGGGTCTCCTACATTGCAGGCAGACTCTTTACCACTGACCCACCAGTGGAAGCCCAGATTCCACATACTGCAACTAAAAGATCCTGTACTCTACAACCCAGCAGAGCCAAATAATAAATAAATATTTAAAAGCAAATAAAAAACATAAGAACTTTGTCTTGAGAGATTGGTTATAACTTACAAAAGCTCAGTGATATGGCTTATCAAGTCAATCAAATCACCCCTGTTTGTGTCTGTAAATTCTGGACACAAATCAACAAATTATTGGGTAGATTTGGATGACTAACCAAATAAAATGTCAGTTCAATTCAACTGCCCACTGATTTCTTCCTCAATTCTTAGAGCTGATGCTCCTCTGTCCATGGGATTTTCCAGGCAAGAGTACTGGAGTGGGTTGCTATTTCCTTCTCCAGGGGATCTTCCTGACCCGAGAATTGAACCCGGGTCTCCCGTATTGTAGGCGGATGATTTACCATGTGAGCCACCAGGGAAGTCACTCTCATAAACATAATTAATAATTTATTTTCATTTAAATTCTACTTTAATATCAACAGGTCAACAGCCTTCTCTTATTAATATAGTTCATTTCCAGAATAAAATATAAACATCTTTGTAGAATAGAATGTTAAATTAAGATTTCTTCTGAAGTGGCAAGATTTGATCTTGAAACTCAAAATGAAGGGCTAAATCAAAACACAGATTTCATAAGGGAAATAAATGATGGACAACCAATCTCACAATACCTTCATCAAATCAGTGCCAGAAAGGGGAATCAGAAAATGTAATGAAGGAGTTGGAAGGCCTTATCTCTCAAGATAATTTTTTGTTGATGAGCCATTTCCTACCTCAAGGGAGTTTGGGGGTCGGGGCAGGGCAGTCTGGGAGTGAATTGCCTTACTTACTTACTTACTCTGCCTCAAGTATAGAGCCAGATGGAGAGCTTGAAGTATGTTCTCAGAATATGGGTTCATCTTGGATCGCAGCCTTTATTCATGCCTGAGAAGGCTGCATGAAACAAGTGGTTTAAAATGGTTTGTCAAGAAAGAGAGAGAATAGAGAACTGCATTGTGGAAATAATCTCTCATTCATGGCAGAGCAAAGGATGTTAGAGTTTCTCATGTGCCACCCAGAGAAGAAAAGGTCTGGAGCTATTTAAGTCTTACTTGACAGGGTACTTGGAAGGAAGGAGGTTCATTAGCAAAGAATGGGCATGGAAAAGAGCCCCTGAGAAACAGCATCTGAGTGGGAAGGGGCCAGTTTACCAGTCATTGGCTGAATAAAAACTGGGGGGAAAAGAGAAAGGCTACACATACCCCTTCCAGGATTGTGGATAACTGTTCAATACAGGCTTCAACAGGAGGATTGGATGGGGGCATCTAATATTAGAATGAAATTGTATCTTAACCTGGACATTATGATTTCTCAATTGGCCAGTTTGAAATTTAAAATGATTTTAGGTTGCATCCATGGTCAGAGAACTAGATCCCACATGCCACAGCTAAAAGAGATTCTGCATGCTGTAACTAGAATATCCTTCATGCTGCAACTAAGATCTGAGGCAGCCAAATATATATATATATATATATATATATATATATATATTTTTTTTTTTTTAAGGGTTATCTCTAGGG